>CM021784.1:1756131-1789344 GCA_011076525.1 Nettapus auritus
GCTGAATATGAGCCAGCAGTGTGCTCAGGTGGCCAAGAAGGCCAACAGCATCCTGGCTTGCATAAGAAACAGCAGGGCCAGCAGGTCCAGGGAAGTGATTGCCCCCCTGTACTCGGCTCTGGTGGGGCCGCACCTTGAGTACTGTGTTCAGTTTTGGGCCCCTCACTACAAGAAGGATATGGAGGTGCTTGAGCGAGTCCAGAGAAGGGCTACGAAGCTGGTGAGGGGTCTGAAGAACAAGTCTTACGAGGAGCAGCTGAGGGAGGTGGGACTGTTTAGCCTGGAGAAGAGGAGGCTCAGGGGCGACCTTATTGCACTCTACAGGTACCTGAAAGGAGGCTGTAGCGAGGTGGGGGTTGGTCTGTTCTCCCACGTGCCTGGTGACAGGACAAGGGGGAATGGGCTAAAGTTGCGCCAGGGGAGGTTTAGGCTGGATATTAGGAAAAACTTCTTTACTGAACGAGTTGTTAGTCACTGGAATAGGCTACTTAGGGAAGTGGTTGAGTCCCTGTCCCTGGAGGTCTTTAAAAGACGTTTAGATGTAGAGCTTAGGGATATGGTTTAGTGAAGACTTGTTAGCATTAGGTCAGAGGTTGGACTCGGTGATCTTGGAGGTCTCTTCCAACCTAGACTATTCTGTGATTCTGTGTGATTCTGTAAGAACTCTGCATCTGAGGCTCTATTTTAGTTATTTAAATCTGTGATTGAAAAGGGCACTATCAACCACAGCCAGACCATGGCTTTCAACTGCCTTTCTCAATGGGGTTGCAACCCAGCTCCCTGCCACTGGTGTTGTTCCCATGACAACTCTCTTGGACTCATCATGATCCCTCTGCCCCAGAGGGCTCACATCCATTATTTTGAGGTCTCTGCCTCAACCCTGGAGATACTAACATTCCTACATCCCCTTTCCCTGCTCATTGAACTTCAAACATCTATTTTTTTGAATACCGCATGCCACACCTTTAACACCTTCAATAACCCTTTTAACACTTCATTTTTATTTATCTTTCTCCAGCCTGTACTTTTCTAATGCCAGCACCAAAGGCTTAGTCAGGGGCCAACTTGATTCCACACCTTTTTCCCTCCAGGATGCTGCCTCAATGTAAAAAACATATCAGTATACAATATTTCATGCCATTTCCCTTCCCTTCTCAAAAACAGCATTAGTTGCAATAAGGTATTATAACGCAGTGTTCCATTAAGGGCCCACTTCTCCCCATCATTGAATTTATAGAGGGGCCACCACTGATTACAATACTTTATTAAAATCTTCCTATCCACTATCCCGTCAGTTGGTCCTCCCATGTTCTTCCAGTGAGCCAAAATTTAGCCCAAGGGGCTCCTTTTTAATATTCTACCTCCCTGTTTATTACCCATATTTATGTTTTCCTCATTAATAAGCACTTCCCGATTAAATTGACAACAGTAAAACTTGACCCACAGTAAATCATGTAAGTGGTGGTAGTTCCAGAATGCATATACCAGAACTTCTAAACTGTTACTTAGATAATGCTCCCGCCTTCCTCCTTGTCACACTCAAAACATTTAAGAACAAAAATAGGATTGCAAGTTATACCACTGAGCCCTGTGTATTGGGCACCACCAGTCAACACTTGGATAAAACAGCACTTCTTTACGGTCTGTCGTGCACTTTGTAAATCTTTGGCCATTCCCCTCACGGAGAATACGGAATCATGGATTGGAACTCCACATTGGCTTGCCAGCAATGCTATGTCTCACTCACACAGCACAACCATGCAATCAGACAAAGAGGCCTCTTGCACCTTCACTCAAGCAACACAAAACAGCAATCACTATTACAAATAGTATCACTTATTACAACAAATTTCCCAGTATAAATTGTGACCTGTTAAGCATTTTCCATTATTCAATATCAAGAACAAATTCATCGTCTAAGTGCCAGAACAAGTTCAAAACTGTGCCAACTAAATCACATGTACTTCAAGTGACAAGTACGGCAACCAACGTAGAATATCAATAAAAGAAAGCACTGACCAAATCACAGGGACTCCCAGTGACTAGTAGTACAAGACCAAATGTAGAACGTTCTTTACAAATACAGTTACCAAAACAATGGATCCCAGACTACCACAAACACCTATCCAAGCCTGAGCATTCCACAGGGGTGAGTACACAGACTCTTTACCTTGTGTAGGACATCTCCTCACGACTTACAGGTATCCCCTTACTCCATTAAAACATATCTTGTCCACCACTGATGGTCCTTGTCTGCCTCTGTGGTGATCTGGTGGAGTAGGAGGTCCTCCCGAGAAATCTCAGGGAAATTTATTGGGGAAATCTCTAGGAGTCCTGTCCGCAGTGGATCCCGCAGCTGGACAGAGAGGGTCCCATCTGGGGTGCCAAACTGATGCACGGAAACCAACTTTACAACTTGAGGAGAGTTGTAAAGTAGGTATGTTCATTGCACTGCAGTGCAGTGCTGACATGGAGAGTGCTGCACCACCACAATCCACCCTGTAACTAAAGTCAATCTCTCTTGCCACAGAGTGGTCATGCATATTCTCTATACTTCTAACAGTGAAAACTCAATAACCAAAGTTATTAAGCTGGTATTCTTTATTACTGCGCTGGGTATGTGGGGGACTGTTCCACCTAACACACACACCAATGGTTACTGGTAGTGTGCTTATATTAGTGGGATATATATATATATTTTCATCTCATTTCCCGTAAGTTTCTTGCATATTCATCACGTCTCCAAGGAATCATTAACATTGGTTCCCACCCCTATTTGCATGCATACTGAAGTTCTTCGGCGGTCGTCTGGCATACTCTGGTGGTCTTTTGATGAAGGCCAGAAGTCTTCCTTACTGCTAAAATTCTGTCCTTTCTTTGACAGACTTTAGCAGTGCAAGCAAGTTCTTGCTGGTTCCATTATCTATGCATACAGTCTTTTACTCCCTTATCTTTGGGGTCGTCCTGTCCTTGTTAACATACAGTTGTGTTAGTTAACACCTACAGAATAAACACCCTTTATCTTGTTTCCTGTCTCACTCCTCTCCAATAATTAATGTATTTCTTCACTATCATAACAGAGTGTAATAAGAGTCTTTTGTCAAGTTTTCTGTGTTTGTTGAGGGAGGTTCATCAAATCAGGATGGTGGAGGAGTTCACAGAATCACAGAATCACAGAATAGTCTAGGTTGGAAGAGACCTACAAGATCACCGAGTCCAACCTCTGACCTAACACTAACAAATCTTCCACTAAACCATATCCCTAAGCTCTACATCTAAACGTCTTTTAAAGACCTCCAGGGACAGGGACTCAACCACTTCCCTGGGCAGCCTATTCCAGTGACTAACAATTCGTTCAGTAAAGAAGTTTTTTCTAATATCCAGCCTAAACCTCCCCTGGCGCAACTTCAGCCCATTCCCCCTTGTCCTGTCACCAGGCACGTGGGAGAATAGACCAACCCCCACCTCACTACAGCCTCCTTTCAGGTACCTGTAGAGTGCAATAAGGTCGCCCCTGAGCCTCCTCTTCTCCAGGCTAAACAGTCCCACCTCCCTCAGCCGCTCCTCGTAAGACTTGTTCTTCAGACCCCTCACCAGCTTCGTAGCCCTTCTCTGGACTCGCTCAAGCACCTCCATATCCTTCTTGTAGTGAGGGGCCCAAAACTGAACACAGTACTCGAGGTGCGGCCTCACCAGAGCCGAGTACAGGGGGACAATCACTTCCCTGGACTTGCTGGCCACACTGTGAATTCAGCATTCTTAGCTGAACTCGAATGATGAGGACCTGTGGAGTCTATCCTAGCAGATCCACTGGTTAAAATAAAGCTAGGGAATGAAGAGAAATACATAATTTTTATTTATTTATTTATTTATAATTGGATACAGGAGCTTCTTTCTCTGTGTTATACCAAAAATTGATTCTGGAAAGCACTTAGTCTGCAAATGTAAAAAGAGCAACTGGCCAACAGGAAAAGGTGTTCTTTTTGCAACCCTTGAAATTTAAATTGGGAAAAATGATTGGAATACATCGATTTTATACTTACCCAGTTCGCCAAGGCCCTTGTTAGGAAGGGACTTGCTGGAAAAATTGGATGCAAAAATTTCTTTTGAACGAGGGAAAATGGAAATAAAAGTCAAGGATGATGAACATATTAAACTCTCAAGTCTATCCTTGGTGAGTCCAGAGAAAGCTCCAGACAGGACTCCCTGAATTGATGTAATTATTAACCAAGTGTATCTGGGAGTTTGGGCTACAGGAATACCTGGGAAAGCAAAGAATGCAGTACCTTTAAAAACTGATTTAAAGGAAAATATAAAAAATGTTAAGGCTGAGAGACCTGGGTCTGTTCAGCCTTGAGAAGAGAAGACTGAGAGGGGATCTTATTAATGTTTACAAGTATGTTAAGTGTGGGAGACAGAGGGATTTGGCCAACCTCTTTTCAGTGGTTTGGAGGGACAGGACAAGGGGCAATGGCCACAAAATTGATCACAGGAAGTTCCGCACCAACATGCGAAAGAACTTCTTCACAATAAGGGTGACGGAGCAGTGGGACAGGCTGCCCAGGGAGGTTGTGGAGTCTCCTTCTCTGGAGATTCTCAAGGCCCATCTAGACGCCTACCGGGGCAACCTGCTCTAGGGAACCTGCTTTGGAAGGGGTGTTGGACCTGATGATCTCCTGAGGTCCCGTCCAACCCCTACAATTCTGTGATTCTGTGAAAATGCTCCCAGGGTATGCCAAAAGCAATACCCATTAAAGGTGGAAGGCAGAAAGGGAATGGAAGGAATAATCAATAACTTTCTTAAATACGGACCATTAGTTGAATGTGAGTCAGAGTATAATACTCCTATCCTCCCAGTTAGAAAGGCAGATGGAACCTAAGATACAGTCCAGGATTTAAGGGCCATCAATAGGATCACAAAAGATTTATACCCTGTAGTAGTCAACCCCTATAACATTTTGACAAAATTAGGAAACAGTCAAGTTTGGTTCACAGTACTAGATTTAAAGGATGCCTTTTCCTGACTGCCCTTGGTGACTGAAAGCCAGAAACTCTTTTACTTTGAATAGAATAATCGCAATAGAGGACGAAAAACTCAGTTTACTTGGACTGTGTTACCACAGGGTTTCAAGAATAGTCCTGCCACATTCAGGAACTAACTAGCTTGTGATCTTAAAGCTTGGAAAACCCCTCCAGGAAAGGAGACACTGTTGCAATATGTAGATGACCTGCTGATAGCTATTGAAGAAGAAAAGGAGTGTATAGAATGGACAATTAGTTTACTACATTTTCTTGGATTAATTGGATATCGAGTTTCTCAACAGAAAACCCAGCTGATACAGCAATGAGTCACTAACATTGTGAACCCAACCTCTTTCTTCAGTTCACAGTTGTACTAAAACCATGGAAACAATATACTCCAGCCGACCAGATTTAAAGGATACACTCCTAGAAGATGTGGAGGATTGGTATGGAGATGGCAGCAGCTTCATTTGCTAGGGAGTTCACCTTGCAGGATATGCAGTAACAACACTTGCTAAGGTAATTGAGGTGAAGCCTCTTTCCCCTGGAACATCAGCCCAAAAGGCAGAAATCATTGCCTTGATAAGAGTTCTTGAGCTGGCAAAAGGGAAAAGAATTAACATTTGGCCAGACTCAAAATATGCCTTTGGTGTGGTGCACGCACACGGGGCAATTTGGAAGGAGAGAGGACTCTTATCATCCCAAGGGAAATCAATTAAACATTCAGAAGAGATACTGAAGTTACTCCAAGTGGTATACCTGCCTACTAAATTTGCCATTCTGCACTGTAAAGGACATCAAAGAGAGGAAACTGATACTGAAAGAGGAAATAGATTGGCTGATGCAGAGGCCAAAGGGGCAGCAGAACAGGCATCTTAGAGTCAAATGTTGACACTAGTACCTGGAAGAGAAAACCTAGCATTAGCAAAAACATTCGAGAATTAAATAGAATATTCTAAGATCTATAAGTAATTAATTGAATATGTAAATGAAAAACATATATATATTACCAACGGGTTTAGGACAAATAAAGGATGGAAGAATTGTGATACCCTCCAAACTGTTATATGAAATGGTAACTGAAGACACAATTTGTATACCATTGTCTGACAGGTATTGAAACAGTGTGTTATATGCCTTAGAAATAACTCACAGACAGGAATCAAACCCTGAAACAGGGCCTAAAGCCCAGTCTGGGAAAATAGGGAAAGGAAATTATCCAGGACAGCAATGGCAAATTCATTTTTCAGTTCTCCCAAGAAAAGGAGGGTTTCAATATCTGTTGGTCTTGATGGATACCTTTTCAGAATGGCCAGAAACATTCCCTTGCCAGACCAATAAGGCAAGAAGAGTAACTAAGATATTACTGTAAGAGATCATACCCAGATTTGGGGTTCCTGCAGTAATCTCATCAGATCATAGATCCCATTTCATTGCAAAGACTGTCTCAAAAGTGAGTAAACTACTGGGGATAGATTGGCAGTTTCATACTCTATACAACCTGCAGTCAAGTGGCCAGGTAGAAAAGATGAATCATCTAATCAATATGCAGATTGTAAAATTAGGTCAGGAAGCTAATCTAACATGGCCTCAGTCATTACTGCTGGCCCTCCTCAGGATAAGAATGAAGCCCTGAACAAAGGAGGGATTCAACCCCTTCGAAATATTTTATGGGAGGCCCTATAGCGTGCAGGTAAGAGTATTGACTGAACTTGGCAATGAGATATTGACAGATTATATAATAAGACTGCAGAAACAGCTTCAAGAAGCTAGTCCTAGGATTTAGGACCCAAGGTCTTGATGGGCCTGTGCACAATATGGAACCTGGGGACTATATATATGCTAGATCTCTGGAAAAAAACACCTTTATGACCAAAGTGGGAGGACCCTTTCCAGGTGCTACTGACACAGCTATAAACATCAAGGAATAAGCATTCTGGATTCACCCTACCACAGTCAAGAAGGCCCATAAATCGCTATGGAGGTCAACACCATTGGGACCTTTAAGACCTCATTTGCAAATATATTAGTTTGGTTCTTTGTAATTACAGCTTTAATTAGCATGTCTGATGTGGCTTTTGATGCTAACATGTATGTTTCACTTGTGAAAAACATTGCAAAATATACTAATATTAGTGATTGTTGGGTATGTGGACAAGCCGGCGACTTTACCTCCACACTCCTTGGAGTCCTAGTAAATAATTGGACTGAATTGGACCCATCAGGTATCTCAGGACAGAGCTACTTGGGGACTCCAAGACTTGTGAGATAAACTACTGCTACCTTGATAGCAGAACTGTGCAATCTGGAATTGTACGGTTGGTGGGCAACACAAGAATTACGTAATCCAAATTGTGGCTAGGATGGAAAATTACTGACTAAAGCCAGTCATCTCATGGTCCTATAAATACTGGTCTTAAGTGAAGAGCCTCTGGAGCTCTCCAGGATCACAGTGGGCTAGGATCTCCCCCTGTGGTAGGATGCCTCTCAGGGCAAGACTCCTTGAGGTTCAATGATTTTCCACTGTATATACCAACATGGAGAGAAGAGAGTAGTTAACTAGACACTTGACTTATAAAGATTCAACAATCAGCCGCTGAATATGCCAACACAGAGAAATGTAATGAACTGAAAGACGGAAAGTTTCTGAGTGCACAACTGAATTTAGAAACTCCAACTGCTGTGCAGAAATCCCTAATCTCTCACTGTATAGAAATCTCCAATCCTTTGTTGTATAGAATCCACTGGTACCTCTCCTGAATCTTTAACTAAGTTGTTGTTTTGATTGTAGCAAACACTACTGAATTATTGTATTAAATAGGGTAATGATAAACTGATGATTAAGTGCTCTTAAGGAAAAAAAAAAAAAAAAAAAAAAACTAATTTGTGATTGACAATAAAAAAAATGATAAACTTTAAATTGCTGACAATGGACCTGTGCTGGAGTAGTCTGCTCCTGAAGGATGCATCCCATGGTATGGGCAGTTCTTGAAGCAGTTCTTGAAAAGCTGTTGTCTGTAGGAAGCCCATACAGGACTGGATGGCATTTCATGGGAGGGACCACAGTGGAGCAGGGGAAGAGAGTGACCATGAAGGAGCAGAAGAGGTGAAGCACTGTTGATTGACTGCAGCCCTTATTCCCCTGCACTGCTCATGGGAGGATGTAGAAGAGGGTGGATGGAGGTGGAGGAAATGTCTTTTTAGTTCACTTTTATTTCTTACTGCTCTAGCTTGTTATCTGTAGTTACTTTATTACTTTAATCTCCTTTATGCTCAGTCTGTTTTACCTGTCATATTAACTGATGAGCAGTCTCCCTGTCCTTATCTCAATCCATGACCTTTTTTTTTTTTTTTTTTTTTTTTTTTTTTAAATCATATTTTCTCCCCCTGTTCTTTTGAGGAAGCAGAAAGAGAGAAAGGCATGGTAGAGCCAAGCTGACTGTCAGTTGTTGCACCACCACACTGGTTTATGTAAAACGTATGAGTGGATTAAATGCAATTTGACTTCCCTGCTCAGCAGCAGACACAACACTGGTGTGATACCACTGCTGTTCTAGCTACAAGTGCAAAGCACAGCACTGTATGGGCTGCTGCAGGGAAAGTTAACATCCCAGCCAGACCCAGTACAATAGTCACCCAATTCAAGTCATTGTAGCTTAACTGCAATGAAGAATTGTACTGTACATACATGCAAGATTTATGCAGCAGGGGGAGAGAGGAGGGGAGCTGCAGGGGTGATGTCTGTAGAAGGAGATCAGGAAGTGCCCTGTCCTGGTCATGGCTGGTTCCACTTAACTTGCCTCCTTCTAACCAGAGGAGTTTATGGCACTTCTTTGACCCTATATTTAGGAATGGGTAGTAAATACCCGGAAAAAGGAACAGCAGGAGGCATTCCACAGCAGAGCAAATACACCCCAAAGGGACTGTGGACCATGACTAAGCCCATGCCACAGAAAGTACTTTCCCAAACAGACTGTGGTCTGTTGAGGGCCCATTCTGGAGCAAAGAAAGCAAGTAAGAAGGAAGAAGCAGAAGAAGAAAAGGTTAAGGAACAAAGAGTGACATTAAAAAAAAAAAAAAATGAAACAAGCAAACAACAACAACAGCAGCAAACAATAACAACAAAACATAATGCACTGAGTCCAACCTTCCATGCTGCCATCATCTTCCCAAAAGAAATGACTGTAACCTGTGGTGACAGCAGATACTGGGAAGCAAAAGGAGATGCGTCAGGAGGGAAGCTTAGCCTGGGAAAGGGAGAGGATAGGTGTTCTCCCTAAATACTGAAATATTTGTCTTCTTTGTTTCCCTGTACACAAATTTGTAATAATATTTATCTTAATAGTCACTAAATTAAATTAAATTTCCTGTGTCACGTCTGTTCTTCCTGCAACAAGAGTAGAGATTTTCCAGCACTGCAGTATATTAACAGCTTAAAAGAAGACATTAGACCCAAACACTTTCTGTATATATAAGTTTTTTACCTGCTGAATCAAATAGACAGATTCTTGAAGAAGTGTGAACTACTTTGGTTATGGAAAGCAGGAGGAAAGCCCTCTAGCTCTTAAATAGCAACCTAAGCCTAGATAGAGACAATCTCCCTGGACTTACCTGGTCTCAGTTAGTATTCCTTCAAGGAATCCCTTCAACTGAAGTCAGCTAAAACATCCTGGAGTTGTGCTATCTCCAGAGGTATGTAGACACTGCATAAGCATGCAGTATCCTGCAAGGTATCAGCTCAACAGTTACAACAGAAGACAGTGGAATTAATTTGCTGACCAAAAGAAAGTGAAAACAGCAAGGAGAAAGAAGTTGAGGCCCCTTCTACAGCTAGTACTAAGATAATGTAAATGAGCAATGAAAACATGCGAACAGGTACACTGAATGGAGATGAGGGAGAGCTAAAAGAGAGTTTCTGGTCCAGTGCACTAGTGAGAGACATTTGAAGAAAATGTAGAGGGCCTTGAACAAACCATGAGCAAATGCAAAGGCACGTATATGCCAAATACCCTATCAGATACCCAGCAACAAGTGACCACAAAATAACCTGCATGAGCCCTGTCATTGCTCCTGTCATACCAGCTATTCAGCTACCAGTGACCAGCACTGACAAGAGGGGGAAACTGTGAGGACCAATGGTCGCCTTGATAGGACTGTACAGACAAATGTCTCGCTGCCCCTTCTCTCACTGGCCACCCAATGGCTGCCCTTTCCAACCAGCTGAGCTCTCTCATCCGATCCTGATGCCAGGATGAATGGGAATGTCCAGTTTGCATGGTGTCCCCTGGGAGATGCCAAGGTGAGCTGCAGAGAAAGCGGAGTTGTCAGAGCCATGTCTGGTCCCACCACACCACCACAGCATCCTTACTTCTCTGTGGAGCAGCTCCAGGGAAGGGAAGAGGTTTGGTGTCCTTGTCTCCCTGTGTCTGTCTCAGCATCTTGGGGTGCCACGGCTCAGACTGCAGTGTTCCTGGATGGGCCTTCTTCACCTCCCCACCACAGCTGGGGGCACCCATGATGAAGACATGGAGGAGGTCTGGTCCTGGTTGTGCTTGGAGGGTTAATTGGACACACTGCATCAGGACAGGGGGGACACCGTGACCCTACTTGTGCTTGGACGTTATCAGAGTGCTCTATCTCCAGCTTCCCCTTAGCTGTGGTTTCAGTTCTGCCTTCAACCCCAGCATGGTCCTCCCCACCCACTGTGAAAGCAGAAGAGAAACTGCAGTGTGAGGGGACGTGCCAGGGGACAGCTGGGGAGGATCAGTGAGTGGGTACTGGACATTATAGAGGTAAGGCTGGGCTTAGGTACTTTGTCATCCTTACACCCAGCACCCACCAAGTGCTGTGAAACACTGATTTAAGACCTGGTGCCCAAACCTGAGCAGAAACACTCTGCCACCCCTTCCTGGTGCTGCCCCCCATCCTGCTATTGTTCTCCTTGGGCCTGGCAACTCTGCTGAACTGTGACTGGATGCTGGTGGCAATGGAGAGATGGAGAGGGGGGGGGGGGGGGTGGCCCCTGCCATTTCCATTCCCAGACCCTCGTGGCAGCTGGGGACGGGGAGCAGGTTTCCCTGACAAAGATGGTGGGAAGGGAAGGGGAGCACCAGGTTGCAGCCCAGCCTCAAGCTCTCTCCTGTTGGGTGTTTAGGGGAGTCAGAGCTCCACAGCAGTGTGGGGTGCAGGGAAGCAGAGAGGTGGCCTGACATACTATGGTATGGAAGGAGAATCCCTGGAAATGGTGTCTGCTTATTTACTGCAGCTTCCTAGCAATGGGACCTGTGTTACATGCATTGGGGCTAAGGGGTCATGGACAAAGGTGTCCCATCCCCGTCCCAGATCTGGGATCCTGCCCAGCTGAGTACTGCCACTCCAGAGGTCCTATGATAGTGGGGAATGGTCTTCCCCTGAACCTGCATAGCGCTTTGTCTCTCATCAGCTGGCTCAGCCACAATGGGGGATAGGGGCTGTCTCTGCCTGGGGTGCTGGAAATCTGCACCCCAGAGAGTAGCGCCTGGAGGATCCCCTTCCTCCAGCCTGTGTCTGGCCCAAAGCCAACAGCAGTGGGGCAGCCTGGAGATGTTTGTCACCTCCTCCCTGGGCAGCCCAGGGTCAAGCAGGTGGCATGGTAGGTAGTCCTTGTCTTTTCATTCAGATAGTGCAGGGTACCCCTTAGCAGCTCTTCCCTAGTACAGGGCCAGGAGTATGGAAGTTGTTATCCTCTTGGGACAGAATACCAAAGGTGTCATCACCTCTATTGGAGCTAATGTAGCCCACAGTGATGGAGATGGGGTGCCATCAGCAAGGAGAGGGAGACATAGGGACAAGGCTTGAGGCCTCATGCATCTGTTTCCTCCCAGCATCATTTTCTGGGCTGTCCCTTCCCTGCTGTTCAGCCTCTTCTATCTGAGCAGGTTGACCCCAGTCTGTTGCAGCACCTTTTGCCAGCAAAAGTGACTAAGGGCTTGCAGGGTGTACTGGGGCCCCCCAGAACACATCCTTGTCACCTGCTGCCCATTGTGCCCTGCTGCCCATTGCACTCTGTGTGGCTCTTGTGGCTCTGAAGTGTCTTCCCCCTTGCAGGGTCCCCACAGGAAAATCCCCAGTACATGGCAGAGACCCTATGTCCTGGCACAAGGAGGAGTCTTCCATTTCCTGGACAGCAGCCAACCTCTTCTGGCATGTCAGAAGAAGCAATTTCCACCTCCACCACCTACTCTGGCACATTTATGACCAGTGTTGGACCCCTGAAGAAAGGTAGTGAAAAACTGGTGCAACTATGTTGAACAGGCTGGGGGACAGGGATAGCCACAAAACAGGGAAAGATGAAGGGATTTAGGGCTGTTTGGCTGTAGAAGGAGAAGAGAGAGGGAAGGACCCAAGCAACATCTCCAACCTCTGACACAGGAAGATGTTTCCAGTTGGTGCAAAGCTGCTCTGGCTATGGGACTTGCTATCACTCACTCTCTGGGCTGGTTTGGGGTCCAAATCTCCTCCATGCCCTACTGCTGCCCCCATGCCCATCTCCTGCCCTTACAAAAGACAGAAAGATAGGGGACAGTCAACCCCACAATGTAGCTGATGTCTGGAAAATAGCTGTGCTGGACCCTGACTCTGAGTGATGTGCTACCAGGAAGGGCAGTCAGAACAACCCCGGTGCTCTCTGCCAGGGTAAACCCTATTACAGACCACCGCAGGCCAGGCTCAGCTGACATCTCTCTGGGTCTTGCAGCCATGAGGGTTAACCCACTGAATTTGCCCCACTACTCACAGCCCTGGGCCAGCCTTCCACCACATTCTCCTGAATGACTGTAGTGTGTCAGGACAACCCCCAAACCACAGTGCAGACCCCATTGGCTGCTGATACCACCAGCACTGCTGGAACTGCCCAGGCAGAACAGCAACAGAAAGAAGTGTGCAGCTGTGGCTCCTGCAGCCCTTTCCTTTGTTTGTTGCACCCACTTTTGAATGCTTGGGGCTTCACCACTGGCAGCATGCAGCTCCCTTGCCTTCTTCTCTTCGTCCTTCCTGGGATGTGGGCACACCCAGAGGGTAAGTGGCACACTCCTGTCTGCTCCATTCTCTCTACTGTGGGATTCTTCAGGGGTGACAGGGGGTGAGACCCAGGGAGTAGAAGATGCATGGGGAGATGATACCCACCACTTAGGTGCAACAACCAAACGTGCCCTATCCTCTGCCCATCCCCTCTGCTCCCATGTCCAGCTCTGGGCTCACTGCCCTGCACTATCCTGACCAGACCAGTGCTGATAGCTCCAGCACAAGGGCCAAGGGCTCCCAGACAGGCTTGGGGTGCTGGTGTGTCCCCAAAGGTGCCTTTTTCCTCCTGGCAGTCCATGGGCATGGGTGGGAGGGTATCTTTTCCCCTCATGGCACAACTGTCCTACACTGGGCTCTAACTGCTTAAGCAGGTCTGGGGCACTGCCCTGAGCATGTGGGATCATTTCTTTTGCCATTGAAAGGTTGCTGGATCCTTTGCATGCTCTCCCTATGGATAAAGCTTTCTTTTGCAGCCACAAGGAGCCTCCACCTTTGCCCAGCCTGCATTTTCCATGCTGGGGTCAGGTTCTCATTGCACTCAGGCAGGGGGGGTCTTACTGCCCCGATTTAGGCTTTGCTTTGTGCCATCAGTTCTCAGGGCTTCATTCAGCACAACAGGAATCACTGTGTGAGTGTTGGACTTGCTTTCCTGCCTCCTGTCAGGATTCAGTTTCCCTTGAGTGCTGCCCAGCAGCCCCCCCTCACCACAAACCTAGGCAAAATTCACCTCCCCCCCTTCCCCCTTGACAAGATTTCCCGTAAGCAAGTCTCTGGTGGATCTGGGTCCCCGTGTGAAGTGGTGGAACTGTTGTTCGCAGCCACAGACAAGATCACCCCTGCTGTCCCCTCCACACAGCCAAATGATAGTTCTCAGCTGGTCACATCAGGGTGGTGAAGGGGTTAAACAGGGAATTAGAGAAGAAGCAGAGAGAGAGGCTCATTGAGGCAGTGGAAGGAAATTGCAAATTGTGTGAAAGCAGCTAGACAAGGGGATTTCCCCTGCCCTGCCCACACGCCCCATCTCACCCTGCCCATCCCTGAGCACCCTGTGGGCCACTCCTCCTCCTGTGGCCCCCTGCCCTTCTCCTTCACCCTTGTGCTCCTCAGTATGACCTTCTCTCCCTTGTCACCCACAGGCTCTCAGAAACTCCACCTATTCCAAACCTTTATCTTCCACAATAGCACCTTTGTGGACCTTTCGGGCTGGGCCACCCTGGAGGACATCGTCTTTGCTGCCCTGCAGAAATACACCTGGGAAATCATTTACCTCCAACCATGGGTCTTCCCAGCCCTGCCCACAGTTGAGTGGGAATATCTGCAAAACCTGTTCAAGTTCTATGTGCAAAACTTCATTCTGTTACTTCAGGACAAAGCTAGGCTGCACCAGATTCCCTGTGAGTACTGGGTGATCCTCCTTTTCTCACTTAAATGGCAGGGGAGATACTATGATTAGGCAGATGTTTTCCCAGGGTGAGGCTCATCCCCTGCACTTTGGGTGTGCTAATCCCTGCGATTTCCGCAAATGAAGGAATCTCGACTGCAAAATTTCTGGTAGTGGAGGAATGTGTTCACAATCTCCTTTTTTTTTTTTTTTTTTTTAATGTGGCTAAGTGCTGGGTCCTGCACTTGCAGTGCTGCCACAGGGTTGAGGCAGAGTGGCTGGAAAGGTGTGCAGAGAAAAAGGATCTGGGAGTGCTGATTGATGCTCGCCTCAACATGAGCCGGCAGTGTGCCCAGGTGGCCAAGAAGACCAACAGCATCCTGGCTTGTATCAGGAGTAGTATAGCCAGCAGGGCCAGGGAGGTGATGGTCCCTCTGTACTCTGCTCTGGTGAGGCCGCACCTCAAGTACTGTGTTTGGTTCTGGGCCCTTTCACTACAAGAAAGCCACTGAGGCACTGGAGACTGTCTAGAGAAGGGCTACAAAGCTGGCAAAGGGAGTGGAACACAAGACCATGGGAACTGGGATTATTTAGTGTGGAGAAGAGGAGGCTCAGGGGAGACCTTATTGCTCTCTAAAACTACCTGAAAGGAAGGTGTGGGGAGCTGGGGGGGTCAGCCTCTTCTCACAGATAACAGGTGATAGGACTAGAGGGAATGGCCTCAAGTTGTGCCGGGAGGTCCAGGTTGGAAATTAGGAGACATTTCTTCTCAGAAAGAGCAATCAGGCATTCGGACAGGTTGCCCAGGGAGGTGGTGGAGTCACCATCCCTGGGGTTGCTTAAGAAAAGCCTGGATGTGGTACTTAGGGATATGGTTTAGTGGATAATATTGGTGGTTGGGGGATGGTTGGACCGGATGATCTTGGAGGTCTTTTCCAATCTTAATGATTCTGTGATTCTGTGATTCTATGATTCTATAACTATTCTGAGGACAGCCATAGAGCTGTGAGTAGGAGCTCAGAGACACTGTCAGTGGCTTTCCTAAGCAAGGGCTAGCAGGAGAGCAAGCAATAGGCCCTATCTTGGGGCAATAAGCCCCCTGAACTACCTGCCCTGCAGCAGAATGTCCTGGTCCCCAACATAACCTTTAGAATCAGGGAATCAAAGAATCAGAAAATCCCAAGTTGGAAGGCATCCACAAGCATCACTGAGTCCATCTTTGGCTGTGTTTAGCTCCACTTATGCCCTTACACCAGCCCGCATATTCCTCTCTGGTCACACCAAATCCCACCAGCAAAGTCCTCCAAGACTGTGGAGTGTAAGTCAACCCTCTCTGTTCTCCTTTGTGGGATGGGAAACAGAGCAAGTGCCTGGCTCTGCATGCCATTCCAATGCTGGTGTCCTATGGGCAGGGTGCAAGGCAGAGTGGCACCAACCCTGTTACCACAGCCACACGCCTGCACCCCATGTCCTGTCATGCTCCCAAGGTGGTGGTTCCCCCTTTGCTGTGCTCCTGACCCAGCTGCAGGAACTAGTGGCTTGAGGAGAACAAGCTCCAGGGCTCACAGGAAGGTTTCTCATTCAGAGCAGTTCCACCCAGCACAAGGAGCGGGAATAATTAGGGGTGCATAGGGAAGGGGGAAAGGCCTGTGCCCAAAGAAGTGAATGCTGAACTGCAATTTCAAGCTCTGGCTCCAGCTCAAGATGCACTCCTGATGCCCACCCTCTCCTCCAGACCCTTTTGTCTTCCAGTGCATGACTGGCTGTGAGCTGCACCCCAATGGCTCCTACGCAAAATTCTATCGTCTTGCCTACAATGCTCACAACTTCCTCAATTTTGATGTGGACAGCAGCCACTGGAGGAGGTGGCAGGAGAGTGATCTGGCAGTGGATGTTGAGAAGGAGTTCAACAGCTTCACTGACGTTTCCACAACACTGCAGCACCTCCTCAACATCACCTGCATTGACCACATGAAGAGATTCATTGAATATGGCAGGGTGGCTCTGGAGAGACAAGGTGAGAACCCCCAGACCCCAGCATGGCCCACTTCAAAGTTCCTCCGCTGGGGCTTCCCTTACTCCTTCACTCTTGCCCCCCAGAGCCACCTGTGGCCACTGTCTCTGCCCACATACACGACGCAGCTCAGCTCCTGCTAGTCTGTCATGTCACTGGCTTCTACCCACGACCCATCAGTGTGTCCTGGTTGCGGGATGGCCAGGAGGTGTTGCCAGGCCCAGCACTCAACACCAGCGCCATCCTGCCCAATGCTGATCTCACCTACCAGCTCCGCAGCATCCTCGTCGTGGCCCCTGGTGATGGGCACACCTACGCTTGCCGTGTGCGCCACTGCAGCCTGGGCAGCCGCAGCCTCCTCATTCCCTGGGGTAAGTACCACCCACATTGATGGGGTGTAGGCAGTGACCCAGAGCCCAGTACAGGAGATGGTGAGCCCAGCTCCAACAGCAACTCTGGCCATGGCCATCTATGCACTTGCAGCCCCACTCTCTGTTTTCTCCATCAGGCAGCTCCAAGGCCCTTGGCATTGGTGTTGCTATTGTGGTGCTGCTCATTGTGGCTGCGGCCCTCATTGGGACTGTCTGGTACTTCAGGCATAGGTGAGATCTCCTTGCCAGACCATGCTGGTCCTCTCTGCTTGGGGTAGGGGTTGAGAACTCTCAACTGGCCCTGCTCACTGCCATCTCTCCTGCAGGTGCTGAAAGCGTGGAATGCACCAACACCAGGGACACTCAGAGGCCATGCCAACCCCCTCAACTTCCTGATAATAAACTGCTATTTTAAACCCTCAAGCCTGCAGTACCACATTATATGCTGTGCCAAGTACCAGGGAACACCTGGCATCACACAGCTCTGTCCCACCCTGGGTGGGCCAGGCAGAGACCTGGGGCAGTGCAGGGCCCACACTCCTCACCACAGAGGGAAATGAAGGGAAGCCTCCAGAGACCAACAGTGAGTACCTGGCCCTATGCCCCTGTCCCGAGGGACACCAGGCTCCCCATAAAGTGGCAGGACTCAGTCAACACCAACACAAGACAGAGGAGTGATGCCAGCACAGGGGGGCAGGTATCACCTCCCCCTACCCCAACCCCTTCAGGAGCACATCAGCACCTCTGAGCCAGGGTTTGGTCCCTGGGATCCAGGAATGTTGACAAATAAGTATGGGGCCAGCACCCACCTTGGAAGGGCAAAGAGCCCAGGCATAAGGCTAGGCAGTGGGATCAAGGTTCGCTTGCCCAGTGGCATGGTCCATTCAGAATCAACCTCCATGGTTTAGTCCCAGGGCAGCAGTGGATGAAGAGGTCTATAGCACACAAGGCGGGGAGCTCCAGGCACAAGTGGCAGCAAAGGACACGCCTGCCAGGGACAGAAAACATGGCCCATGACCAGGCAGGATGCAAGCTCACGCCGGGGGCTGGCAAAGAAAAGTTGGATAACCCCAGGTGATGGGGTGCCACCACAGCCATTGGGGACCCCACCTATAGCTGGGGATATGGCCTCACACCCACCCAAATTCTGCCCGCATTCACAGCCCTGGGCCAGGATGTCTCAGCTTAACTCCCATCCTTCCACATGACCCCATGGGCAAGGGGATCCCCCTTCTCCACCTATCCAGGTGCTTGCCCTCAGCCCCCTTCCCGCTGTGTCCTTAGATCATCCTATTTCCCCAGCCCTGTCTTTGCATTCCCCTACATCTCAGCGCTATTTCCATGTCCCTTCATATCCCAAAGCACCCCTCTCCTGTCACCCTTCCCCATGTGTCCCCACCCTTTCCGGCATCTCCAGCCCTGTCCCTGTGCCCCTTCTTCAACCTAGTGCTCCTATGCCATACCTGTCCCTTTTCCCTACCCCCAATGTCCTTTTTCCTGTGCTGCACATTCCCAGCCCTGGCCATTTTCTCATCCCACAGTGTCCCTTTGCTGTCTCCCACATGACTCTAGTCTGTCCTTGCAGCTCCCTTACTCTTCTCCATGTCCTCTCTGCTGTGTACCCATGGCTTTCCCCCATGCCACAACGCTGAAATGGCCCTCAGACTCACCAGCACTGACAAAAATTAGAATAGAATAAAACGATCAGACTATTTATTATTCTCATGAATATACAAAAGAATGGGCAAAGGAAGTAAGGAAACAAGTAACTGGGTACGAGCATGCTGTGATCCAGCCCACCAATGCAGCGCTGCCACCTAGTCCCCTGGGGTTCAGGGGCTGTTTCAGGGGTGGCTACTATCCCAGGAGACTGGAAATGCCTCAAGGCAATGGTGGTGCCAGGGTCGATTCTGTCCTACAGAGCCCTGCTCTGCCCTGCACTCATCCCTGCTTGGAGCCAGCATGGGGAGCCAGGAGGGTTGGCACCTGTAGTGGTTTTACCCTGCTGGGCAGCTGAACTCCACAACTGCTCTCACTCCTCCACCTAAAAAAAAAGGGGGGGGGGGGGGGGGAGAAAATACAATGGAAAAGGTTCAAGGGTTGACATAAGGACAAGGAGATCACCCACCAATTATTGTCACAGGCAAAACAAACTCAGCAATAACATAGTTTATTGCCCAAAAGCAAACTAAAAACACCTTCCATTCTCCATCTAGCCTCTTCTACATCATCTCCCCCAAGCAGGGAATGGGGCTGCAATCAGTCCATAATGAGAGAGGGAGTTAAGAGAATCTTAGTAGACAGGATGCTGACTAATGAATACCTAGATTGTTGTATTAAAAAAATAGATGTTGCTTAATGTCTTTGCTTACTACTGTGCAAATTAACCAAAACAAGAAGTCTTGGGGCCCCTCACAAAGGATGGTTCCTTGACAAAAACAGGGAACCTATCTCGAGAACTGGCTGTGACTGACCCTGTGGTTTGGACAAGAGCCAAGGAGCAGCGGAGTCTGCACAAAGGCAGGGGGTCAACTAGTGGTGATGAAGAAGAGTTACTAACCTTCATCCCCATGACCCCCAGTGACCACCATGAGGAGACACTGCACAAGTGCAGATTGGAGGAGTGCATGGAAATTACTTCTTGGAGCTAATTTTAATATGAAGTGGGGATAGGTCATGCATATTGTGGTGGTTTTACGGTGCTAGGCAGCTGAACACCACAACCGCTCTCTCACTCCTCCTCAGATGAGGAGGGGAAGAAGTAAAGGAAAGAAAAACTCACGGGTTGAGATAAGGATAATTTAATTAAAGGAAAAAAAAATATTAAGGAAAGATTATTATTAATTAAACAATTTAACTAAAGGAAAAAAGGGAAAGGGGAAAAAGTAGGGGAAAACAAACAAACAAACAAAAAACACAAGATATGTGGAAGTGCAGAGGAAAGAACTTCGTCTCTACTTCCCACAAATGAGCAATGCCTGACCACATCCTTGAAGCAGGGCCTCAACGCACGTAGCCGGTGTTCGCGAGGAGGACAGACGTTTTTGCAACGAAAGCCCACCCCTCCCCTCTTCTTCCTTTTTCCACCTTTTATTGCTGGGTGTGACATCATACAGTATGGAATATCCCTTTGGTTCGTTTAGGTCAGCTGCCCTGGTGATGTTTCTTTCTCACTTTTTGCCCATCCCCCAGGAGGGTTAGAGAAAGTCCAGATGCTGTGCCAGCCCTGCTCAGCAGCAGACACAACACTGGTGTGATACCACTGCTGTTCTAGCTACAAGTGCAGAGCATGGCACTGTATGGGCTGCTGCAGGGAAAGTTAACATCCCAGCCAGACCCAGTACAGTAACTTTCTCTTGACTGGTAATAACTACAACAGATTAGGAAAGTTTGCAACATCTGTGCAGAATGATCTTGTACAATGGGTTTTAGGAAAACTGTGTTTACGGTATAGCTTTTCAGATTTCCTATGTTTGATATGGTCAAGCAGTGCTTCTGGGAGTTAACTTTTGAGAGATATTTGATAATATTGGTAACACTTTTTCACATTCTTTCTCTGTCTGAGCCAGATTTCAAAGTCACCAAGGCAGAGGTTTTTTCTTGTGACAAAATATGTATAGTATTTATTTACTGTCAGGCTTCTAGATGCTATTTTTAGTAATATTATTCAAATCACTAATGCAATCTTAACTGAGTTATTTCAGTCAGGACTAGCACATTGAGTTAGTGCCACAGGGAAGTCGAAATGAAGGCTCTTTCTGCCCTCTGTTGGGCAGTTTATGATGGAAAGCGGTAGTATAAACAGTCAAAATGTGGTAAAGTGCAGCAAGTCTTACGAAGGAGAGGGGAGGAGAAAGTTAACTGTGGTGAATGTGGAATGTGTTGAATTAAACATCACTGGGACAAACAGTATTGTTGTTAGAATGTTCATGGTAGTTACAGTAATATAAATATAGCTGTGGATTGAGATAGTACAACTCAAATCTGGACTAGATCCCCAGTGCTGTTATTCAGTACTGCTGCACAAGGTGAGGTGAAACCTCATAGTAATGGGCTTTGTGTGAACACATGAGGCAATACATGAGTTTATGCTTGAGACAGGTAGGCAGAGTTCACTTGCAGCATGAGCTGTATGTAACATGCTTGCGAGTACTATAAATGTATATCTATGATAGCCATAACAACACCATATTAAAAGCCAACTTTAGGCATGAACAACAAGGGCTCTAGACCACCAGCCTGAAGGACAGCCTGACATTCAGCATCCCATATATCCCCTCTGCTTTTGTGGCATGCAGCAGTGAGGGACTGTGTGACTTTTTAGCAGACACTGACATCCTGCAGAGGAGTGATGGGCTACCTGGCAGTTGTTTGTTTTGATGCTGGTATCTAAAAAATGAGGACCATGCAATTAACAATCTGTCATGTAAAGCCTGTCCTAAGGGACTGAGGTAGTGCAAGGCTGTGCCGGTGGTAGAGTAGAACCCAGATCCCGATGCTCCCACTACTCTAGATTAATTGTCAAACCATTCATGATACCCATCTTCTACCTTCTGTGACACATGAGGTAGGGCCCCACAGGTAACAGCCTCATTTTCCGTACATGTCTAATTCACACTCAGCACAGATCCTCTCAGTGCACTGTTAAGAGAGAATCCTGTTGAACAAATTATGGGCATTCTTTTTTGAAAGAGCCTATCAGATTACATAAAATACTTCTTATAATGTATATAATACATGCATCACCCTAGTCGAGCAACTAACTGGCTTAGTATGGAGTATATGTGTAAAGAATCTCCTATATAATACAGAAGTTTAGACTGATGTTTTCTCCTTTTCTCCTGGTCTTGAATTCTACAGTATTATATAACCAAGCCAGTAAGCCCAGTTGTTTTTGTTTATGGTGGTTTGTTGTTGTTGTTGTTGTTTTTAATTGTTCTTCAAAATTTCATATTCCAATAAAAATAAAAATAAAAAAATTAAAAAGCCTTTTTTTCCCGCCCTTGAGTTTCACAGCTTTTCAGTGACTTGGAGTCCCAGAACTTCCATACTTGAAAGTACTACGGTAAATGATGCAGCAGCAGTATTTATAATGTGAATGGTTACAAATCCTCTTATTGTTACTGTACTCCCTGTACACCCTGCGCTGAGCTAAAAACTGACTGGACAGCCGGGCCCAGAGAGTGGCGGTGAACGGAGCTCCCTGTGGAGCCCGCAGTGGCGCTGGCCGAGGAAGGCAGCTCCTGCGGCCAGCCCCAGCTCCGGAGCCCCCCGCGGCCTTGGGGGCGGCTCCGCGCCCCACGAACCGGGCGGGCCGGGGGCAGGCAGAGCCCTCCGGGGGGTGGCGGGAGGCGGCCGCGCTGGGGCTCCGCGGGCCCTGGGCTGCGGCTGGATGCGGCCGCCGGGGGAAGGTTTGTAATCCTGAAACTTCATGTCAATGGCAACAGCGATAACCAACGCAAACAAACAAACAAACAAACAACAACAACAAAACACATTTCTACAGAGTTTTGCAGTCTTCAAAGATTAAACTAAAACCAGAAACATTCATCTATAAGGTTCTAATTATTAAAAACAACTTGCCTTGGAGGAAAGAATGTGAGAGCTACAAACCTGAAATACTCCAGCAGATTCCTTAAGCACCCCCTGGTAAGACAGCTGAGCTTTTAAGATGGGTGAGATTAAAGAAAGTCCCTGCTCCCCCGTCATCGTCATTTTAATGCCCCCGCTACTGAGTGCTGCTGATAAAATCTTCATGTACCTGCTTTATTACACACCAAGTAAGGAAGTGTGTAATTGTGTTTGTTTCTTTGTAGTTTTTGCTTGGAAAGGGGAGACCAACGAGGAGTATTTGTGGTGCCTGAAACAGACTCTACTTAAAGGATGGCAGCCTCTCAACATGATTTTGGATGATGGTGGAGACCTCACCAACCTCGTTCATACCAAATACCCACAGCTCTTGAAAGGTAACTTGCAGTTTGTTTTGTCAGGTGCTGTTCTATATGGGAGGCCATTTAGGCATTTGTTTGTTTCTTTCTTTATTTTCTGTGGGAATTCCCTGCCTGTGTAAAAGGGGTGGAGGGATGATGCAAATGCATGTGCCATCAGGCTCTGGATGTGTCCATGAAAATTGCTTACAGTCAAAAACCAGAATCTCTTACTTGCAGGAACAGTTGTTTGCATCTCTGCTTTGTAGTATTTATACTACATTAACCTATCCTTCTGGCCATCATTCACTGTATCCTTTAAATACCTGAGTGAAAAGTGGTGCTGCTGAGTGGCCAAAAGCTTCCTGGAAATGGGCTGTGTTTTAGAATTGCTTAATGTCAGCTAGCAATTAATACATATTTTTTTGTCATTAGGTTTTTTTCTTCCTTATCCTCTTAGTTCGTCTCTAGATGAACTCATTACAGCCTGTAGTTTTTCCTGGAAAGGGAGCAGTTTGTAGTAAAATACAAGGCATTAACCTCATGTTAGTAATTCTTCAGCAGTGAACATCTTGGCGTTTTTTGAACTAATGCAGGATTTTCACTGCTGTTTGCTCAGCCATCCTGGGATCTTCTCTCTTCCATCAAAGGTCTCTTTTGCTTTCTAGGTTGCCTCTGCCTGAAATTCATGAAAATTTGCTTTTTTGCTGTTTAATGCCAAAGAATACCACAATTAGTCACGTGTTTCTGGCATTGTGACAGGCCCAAAATGCATTTTCATACTCTGTTTCTGTTTAGCAGGGTTGTTCCCCTGCCATACATCTGCAACAAACACCTCAATTTGTGTCTCTCTTCCTAAGGGTGTTTGCACAGAGCTCCTTTCACACCACCAGCCTTTCTGATATCTTCCCCTTTGTGCCTTCACTTGTCCTATGTTCCTGTTGTGCAAGGGACCAGTATATGTTGCAGTAGGGCAGTGGCTGTCTCCTCTCTTGGCAACCATCTATGGTCTGCCATTGATAAAACATCCCTACTGCCTGGGGTTGCTTCCCAATTCCAGAGTGGCTCTTCAGCTGGGTTTTTAAAGGGTTTAGACAGGATGTCATACCTGTCAATGTTTCTTCACTAAAATGTGTGTACTGTCTGCACTGATTGTAGCTGAGAAGCCTCCTTGCAGCAGTTCAGTAAGTTAAGACTCACCTCTATGGAATGCAACAGAACATCGTGTATTTTACCACTCAGTCCGATGCTCCTCAGAAGCAGCAAAACTTTGAGAATGCGACCCACTGAGTAGAGAGCCTTGGTTGCATTTAAGATCTGGGCTTAGCCCTTTGTTGTGAAGATTGCTTAAAAAAAGCTGTGCAGCATCTATTTTTTTTTTCATGCCTTGAGAATATCAGACTAATAAATGCTAAAAGCTTGTGCTGACTTTTGAAGGTCATTGAAAATGGATTGATGTCACCTTTCAACAGCCTCATTGGGGATGGAGGTAGAATGAGTAGTAATCATACTTGAACTGAAAAGGAGAAGTAACACCCATACCAGTTGCTTACAAATAGAGTTGCATGTTTGTGCAGCATATGGCAATGATGTGTTCGGGTTCATGTACTATGACAAATATCTTCTTTACGAGCTGTGCTCCATAGATAATTTAATGAGTAAGGTTATCTTCTTGTCAGAACCAACAAGAGATGGGTAGAAGAGGCTTTTTTTGGTATATTTTTTGGCTAGTATCTTTCCTTGTTCTGTGTAGTAACTTTGAGATCCAAATGTAAATCTAAGAACTGCCAAATATTTTATGTTGCATTTTCTTTGACTATAAGACTATTGCTTTGATGATTAGCTATTAGGAGCGTGCATGTATTTCTGCAATGTGTTTTCCTGGAAATCTAGGCAAACTGTTGCATCCGTATTGTTGGTGCCAAACCTGCCCTTTTTTATGCTCAGCTTCCTGATTTTAAGTGTACAGTAGGTAAGAATATCAGAATATCTTTCTCTAAATCTTGAAGTCCACAAGCTGAGGCAGTTGTGAAGCAGCTTCTCTGCTGCAGTCTGAGAACTTGATCTGGGAAATGCCAGCAACTCAGCAACTGCTCCTTTTTCAAGTAGGTGTAATCTGTTGTAACAGTACTGGCAGTGCACCCATCAGATCTCATTATGTCACTCCAGTTCAACCAGATATGTATTTGATTTTTAACCCTCCTGATTTTTTACTAGCAGGACCTACAAAGCTTAAATACTTGTTCCCCATTCTAAATACAGTCCTTCCAGATAGGAATATAAAGAAAGAAAACCTGACTCTTATGTAGCATTCTGTATCTTTCATGGTTCATTTCCGTATTCTTTAAATGTTTCATTTATTGATTTTGTTTGTCTTGTGGGTCTTTGGCTACACTAGTTCTCAGGAGGTTTTAACAGTTCCATGTTACTATGAACAAGTTGAACTGCACTGAATTACTCCTTTCAAATGTAACTTTTTGTAATATTACCTGGTAAGAACACCAGTTCCACTGGCAGTGGAATTACTTTACAGTAGTTGTTTGTTAGCGCACTCCTGTTTAGGATGTGCTTGTTCACACAAGCTAACGACCCTTGATTGTTGATGTTATTGTCCAAATGTATTGCAACATTTCACATCCATTTGATTAGTATGGAGGTAATATTACCAGTCTTTTCTTTGCTGCTGGAATTTAGATTCATCTTGTGTTTGTGTTTACTTAGCAATGATTATTTGTATGTTGTGGGAATTACAAATGACGTTAGAACTTGTCCTTCTATCATATGTAACACAACAGCACTGATCCCTTCTTAATGCTGTTCTGTCTCTTTGAATATATTTAATGGATCTGCCTTCCCATTTGACATAGCAAGCTTGCCATGTTACTGTTTGTATTCTGACTCTTCCCTTGTGGTACTTAACTATCTTCCAACTTTCTGCTCATGTTTTTCAGCCACATGTCTGTCTGACACCTCTGGCATAAAGACAAGCTCAAAGTTGGGTATAAAATACGATATACTTGCCCACTTTGGCTTTATTGTTCATGAAGACCATGACAATAGATAATAGTGTTATTGCTGAATTAATGATTCTTGAATGAATATTCTTAACACACATACCCCAAATATAGTATATCTAGAAAGGAAATGCATTCTCTTTCGTCAGTATTAGAATGTTTCTAAAATATTAAAATGATAGTCTGGAATATACAGGTGTCTATTATAGTGGAAACATGACTGGGGCTTTTCCATTCTACCAAAATGGACATTCTTATCTTTGAATAGTTTTACATGAGTTCTTTACCTGTTGGTGGATATGAATGTGTAAGTGGGATTGACATAGGCTTTAAAACATAGTTGAATGTCCCACTTAAGCTTTTGACGGAGTCAAATTAGGCTTGGAGTTTTTACATCTGAAAATGGTTCTGTGCTCAAGGTTAGATGCCTCTGCACTCAAGCAATTGAATGCTGGTGGGAAAAGAGCTAAATGACTGTTCATCTGTCAGTCTGTTAAGTCTTCCTTGGGGCTGCTATTGGTTTCAGACATTCATTTCTCATGGTTGGCCATGACTCCCCAAACTGGCTCTTTTCTTGATGCTTTGTTTTCCAGCTGGATGAAGCTGTGGCTGCTGCTCATCAGGATAAACTGTGCATGAAGCTGACAAAGCTGAGTGACAAGCCGGCCAAATACCTAGGCTTGTCAAAGGATGGGCCATTCAAGCCAGACCACTACAGATACTGAGCAGGTGGCAGTACACAAAGACCAAAGTGCAGGGATACAACCTTCCAAAGCTCTGGTGTGTGCTGGGATTCTAATAGCAAGCCCTTCACCATCCTCCTCTCAGTGCTGCGGAACACATCATCCTACAAAGGGATCTTCAGGGCTTGTTTTCTTAGTGAAAGAGGGTCACTATGACTCTTGGAGTTAGAATTGGTTACTTGGCTAATGTCACGGTGAAAAGATTCCTATGCTCCTTCTATTGGCTCCTAATGTCCCAGTAAGAGGAGCAGGGCAAAAGAGTATGCTAAAAGAAGATGCCTGCTCTTCTCAAACATGTGGCCAGCTGCCTGTTTGAATAGACTAATCAATAAGATGGGGAACAGTTTCTACAGAGATGCTTTCTGCCATGCCCTGTTCAAATTAGATAAATCCTGTTATGAGGCTAGTTATGACAGACTTCTCTCTACAAAGGTGCCATAGCTAAAATGTACACTTGTGAAACTAAGGGAGGTAGGGAGGAGTATTTCTGTAGGTTGCTTGGTCTCCCTCCTGTAGTATCACTATAATCATCTACTCAAATTAGAACAGGAGTTTTTTTCTGGCTTAATCTATTCCATTGATTTTGGTCAGATCTAAGACCCTTCTATCCTGCTTCCATAGCAACTCTAGAAGGGTGAGACAAGGGTGATATATTTTGGGAGCCTTCTAGTGTGTTGTGCATGGCTGAGAAACCCTTGAGGGGATGGTTAGGTTTAGGGATCTTGTCTGATCCTATGAAAACACCAGCAGCACACTTCTACCCCAAACTTGATTTTCTGATTTACGTCCGCTGTATCTTCTGTCACTGACTCAAAGTGCTTTTGTTAAAAATGTGACTGTGGCTTGACTTGTTTTGTCAAGATGCTTTGGGTTTTGCCATGGATCCGTTTAGTTCTGTGTTCGTTACTTCACTCCAGCTCCCAGCAGGGGGCGCCGTGACCGCTGTCGCCTTCACTCCTCCCTCAGCGCTGCAGCAGCTTGCTTCTTTTATTTGTTTAATTAATTAATGAGCAAATTCAGACAGAACGCCTGCTCTGGGGGATTTACAGCCAGAGCGGGCGTTCACAAACCCGCGGCTCTCTCCCCCTGCCGCCCCCGGTGCTGAGGTGATGCTTCCCACAGAGGGCTTGAGCAAGTATCAGGGCAAATATGCAGAGACCAGAAAAGCCTGGCTTTCACATTTCAGATAAAATTTTAAAATAAATTAATCAATAAAAATAAAAACGAGACAGGCATAGAAACAGTCCACAGGGGTAGTTAGAGGGCCTACATCATTGCGCGGTCCTGAGGTGGCACACAGGAGCTCAGTGCCCAGGTGTGAGGTGCAAGCTGTGCTCCGGCAGCACAACACAAATAGCATCCCATCGCTGCTCTGCTGGAGGTGCTTATCCAAAGCCTCAGTGTTTACTGACTGAAACCAGCTTGTTCCAAGGCAGAGCACCAGGAACAGCTCCTCGTGGCTGTACATGGCAAGGCGGAACCCCCACTTTTCTGTCGGTTCTCAGATAACCAGCTGGAACATTTCTGATTTATATCCATGCCATGCAGGTTTCATTCAGATTTAATACTACAAATCCTCTCTGTCTCTGCTATTGTGTGGGTCTTCACCTACTAAATGAGCATCAGTACCTGAGAGAAATGACCTGGGGATACTTGGGGATAATGAAGTCGGCAGCACTGAGTTTCTCACATCCCCCCCTTGGTTCTTATACAAATGGAGCAAAGAGAACGATGAATATAATGAAGAGATTCCAGTTTTCACCACTGTTAGGGAAAAAAAAAAAAAAAAAAAAAAAAAAAAAAAAAAAAAAAGCGTCTTTCATTCCATCATTGCTCAAATCTGCTGCATATGTTTATACAGCTCATCATTTTGATTTTGAAGTTCCTTCATTGCATATGAATTTGGATATTGTATTGCAGCATTTTTGGTTTCAAGAGCCAGGTTCTTCAAGAGGCTGCAAAACTGGCTGCTGTTGTGGAGAATGTCATTCCGAGCATCTCTTTCTTGAGTTTCCTGGCAGAGAGAATCCACTATCTTCTGTCCCACCATGATGATCAGTTTGCTCTGGGATATAAAGACCAGGTGGCTGGTTATTGCTCAGACTATTATTAAATACAGCAATTGCCATGTGAAGTGCACCAAAAAGCCTACAACGTTGTGGAAGAGCTATTTTCTTTGCAGGCTCTTGTTTGCTTTGAATTACATTCTTTTTTGAAGACAGCAAAACCTAGAAAAGGGATTAAAAAAAAAAAAAAAAAAAGTAAATGGAGTCAGTTTGGTGTCACACTGGTTGCTTCTCTATTTGTTCTACCCTGTATCCTTTGCATGTTTCTTCACTTAAAAAGAGTTCTTTTAGTTAATGGGCTCCAAATTGCCCCAGCCCAAATTTTTCTTTGGAATCGTTTTTCTTTCTTCATAACGCTGTTTTCTCCCAATTACCTTTTCCCTAAGCAGATTTCACTAAATGCAATTTTAGTAATGGATAGATAGCACACAAAGTGCTGTAGTTAAACATCAATCCTTTACAGTCTGGACTTCAAGCTCTTGGACAAAACAGACTTGATTTTTAATGGTACTGACTTCATGAGGGTTATGAATGATTAAAACTACTATAATGGGAATCAATCTTTATTCCAGTGCATTACAAGATATTTTGAAACATAACTTTTCACAGCCTTATCCTCTATGATATGCACGGGCAAACAGATAAAGAAGAGTATGACTTTAAATTGGAGTGGTTCATTACATTTGAGGAAAATGTTTTGCTTAGTGTCTCAGCACTTACTTGAAGACATAGTTATGGGAAAATGAACTATGAGAAAACAAATAGATCTCTATGTATAGATATGTGCTTCCAAACACAAATTATTTTGTAGGTACAAACACTGCTTATCTCTGTGCCGTGTTCCAGCCCTATTCATCCAGCATTTGGAAGTGGCATTTAAGAGCTGAGTTTTTTAACAAGGCAGGCACACTGCTCAGAAAATGAGCAATGGGGCCCCTATTGGACACTTTAAAAATGTTTAATCAAAGGCTTCTCTTGAAAGCTTTTAACCCCTAGTGCCAACCTCAAGGGAAATTCTACATTATGAGCAAGCAGAGCACAAATGTTTTCTGTGACCACATATTGCCTACAACAGGCTGCCTTGCTGGCCACATCTTTTCTGTTCACTGCCACCACCAACAACAGCAACTCCCAAGCCCATCTTGTACCAACCCCACCACATTTATTTAATTATTCAAGGAGAAAAACAAACAAACAAACAAAAACCACAACTGAACTTCCACAAAAATGAACAGCAGCTTTTCCCAGCTGGATGCAGCAGTCCCCTGCCTGCTTTGATGGAAAGCACCATTTTACTACAAACACGAAGATGTCTTGCACACACTCCAGGTGGGAATTTGTGTTTCAGATAAGGACAGATTTAGCCCAATAGTTAACTCTGCTCTTCGTATTGCCAAGTCTTGGTGGCAAATATCAGGGCTAAGATCCAAGAGCAGATTACACACACATTTTTTGCCTGTACCAGATGTCAATCTATTGATATTCCCCAAACAGATTGCAAGAACCTGCTTGTGAAATGCATTTTCTACTTGCTGTCAAGAGCCTACAGGCTGACTGCCTGTGACTGATTGCTCCTGTTCTCAGAAAAAAATGAAAGACAAGGAAAAGCTTTTTTATTGCTACCAAGAGATGCTACAAAGAGTCCCACAGGGAGGACTTTGCAGTAACTATATGCAATCTAGCCTCAGTGGAGGCAGAAATCCCATGGGATTAAGTAGAAGAAGTAAAAACTTGTGAACAGGGTCCTCTCTTGGAGCCCTCTCCCCCCACCCCAGTCCCACGAGCAGCAGAGCCCCATTTCCTTGCTCCCCACCAACACCAGGTGGTGCTCCCAGGACCAGGATGGACTTGGCAGCTCCCTGCTTTGCAGTGACAGTTGTCCTTGCATCTTCTGGCCAAACAGGGGGAAAAAATCCCCAAGAGGGCACACACCACCGCACTGCGTTATCTGCACAGCCCTGCCCAGCTGCGTGTTGGCACAGATCTGATGAGCGCAGAGCAGTCTGATTTTCCAGACAAGTTTTCCTACATAATTGCTTGCAGCAAATATGCCCAAAACTATTTTTTTCCTGTGCAATGCTCGGAGTTATAAGTCAAAGGTGGGTGATTGCTTATGCAAACATGTTTATGGGTATGCACAAACAGAGCTATGAGCATGCACGGCCCCAATTTTCCAGTCATGCAGAAGCGGTGCAGAACAAATTTTGGGTACACTTTTCAGCTTATCTTTTGGCAAGATCTAGCTCTCCTATTGCTCAGTGCACTTCACCCAAGTGTACAAGACCTTATTAGTCTCTGCTAAAAGAGATCCTCGCTTGTGTAAGCTTGGGCTCGGGTGGGTACAATCCAGGGGCTGCTGCTGCTCTGCTGATCCCTCGAGCCCAGGGGCTCACAAGGGCAACGTGTGCTTCATCCCTTTGCTTCCTCCTCACGGGGGCACAGCCTCCCTCGGGGCAGAGGACTCGCCAGCCCCATGCTGAGCAGCTGCCCCCGCCCCGCAGATCTTCTGGAAGGTGAGCAAGAAGTATGCCATGCTGGACATGGACGAGCCCATCTCCCAGCCCCACAAGTGCACCTTCCAGTTCCAGGGCAGCGACTGCATGTACCTGCGTCTGTCCACGAAGAAAGTCATCCAGTTCCAGGTACGAGGTTCTGAGTACCCCCAGATGCTCCACATCCAAGCTGCTCCACTTGGCTGCTCGCTGGGTGCAGGTCACAGGCAGAGGGGGAGGTCTGCCACCAACCGGGGTTGTCTCCAAATTCAGCTAAGAATCACTGCAGAGCCACCTGCCTCCAGCGTTTGTAGGGACCTCATCACCAAGGTGTTTGCAAAGCATCTCAGTCCCCATTTCACAGCAGAGGCACTGGGTCACCCGCTGGGACCAGGCAGAAGCCAGGCATCCTTGGCCCCAGTCCCCACCATGACACATTCAGAGCTGTGACCCTCTCCACAGGCATCTCCGCGCCTGAAGGAAGCCAACTGGGAGCTGCTGAACAACGGCTCCAGATGGACCATCATCGACACCGAGATTGTGGAAAACACCTTCAGCGAGAGCCTGGCCTGCGCCCATGAGCCCGTCAGCCCCATGCCACTCATCGCTGCCCTGCAGGTAGGCAGGACTCTGGCTCCGGGACGCCTTTTGGGGCATCTCCATCCCCAAAGGACTCCTCTGCTCGGTTTTTCCTGGTGTGGTGATGCGGCGAGGCCACTGCCCTGTTCCTTGGGGCTCTGTGCGGGGCAGGGGTGTGGGGCAAAGCAGCCGGTGCCGTAACACACTGCCGCCGCAGCTCACCGGCAGTGGGGACGTGGCTATGCTGGAGGTGCAGTGCGAGCATTTCCACACACACCTCAAGATCTGGTTCAGAGACGTGGAGGCAGAGACGATAGCCCTGATATTTGCCACCCTACAGGTAAGGGTGGAAAAAAGGTGGCAGGGATGCCTCTGGGTCAAGCAGAGCGGTGTCATGGGCTGTGCCAGGCAGGCTGTGTGGGACGTGGCTGCCAGCCTGGGTGAAGGAGGCAGTTGTGCCACCCACACTGCGGGACCACACTGGAGCATTGCACTGAATGGTGGGGAGGGCTGGGGGTTTGGGGTCGCTGCCCACCTCACTGCTGCTTGGCTGAGTGCGTGGGTGCAGCTCCTGGCACAGGAGGGCTCTGCCGTAGCGGTGGCTGGAGGCCACAGGGACCCCAGGGGCTGAAGACAAGCAAGGAGCTTTGGCAGAGGAACAAAACAGGCAGGAGGAGAGGGGAGGGCAGCTAGAGGCTTCCTCCTGAGCTCCAGGTTGGAGGTGATGTGCCTCCCAGGTTATTAAAGCACATTTTCCTCTTCTGCACTGCTCGCAGGAGTCCCAAATCCCTGGTGTGTGTCATCCCCGACGTCTCCACCTTCAGCAGTGACTGGAGGTGGCTGCAATACCCCATCACGATCCCGCTCCTGCTGATCAGGGATGACGGCCTCATCCACTCCAGATCATTCACTTTCACCTACACCCTGGAACAGAGCCTCCTGCCAGGACAGCCCTTCCCCTTGGATGTCCCGCAGGACTAGGACAAACTGCTCGACAGCATCCACCAAGAGTTCACCAGGACCAACTTCCACCTCTTCATGCAGAGCCGGCAAGCAGGGCTGGCAGTGCTCCTTCTGCCCCCAGCCTTGGGGACAGGAGCGTCCCTGAGCCACATCCGCAGCCTGGGGTGGCCCTGCCCGAGGGTGCTCCCCATACATCCAGTGCCCACCACATCTGACCCGCTGCCTTCTCTCTTCTCATGGCAGGGTCTCGCCATGGTGAGATCTCACCTGAGAGCACCAATAAATCATGCTTCGAGGACTTTACTGATTTGATTGCTTCTTTGCTGGCCTCCAGGATTTACCTCCCGTGCTTGTCACAGAACATCACGGCTCCCTCAATGTCCTCGGTTCATATATTCAAAGGCCAGGAGGGACAGGGATGATAAATGCAAGTGACCTTCAATGTCATTGATCAACACCAGGAGTCCCTGCACTGCTTCTGTGCTTTTCAGTAATGAGGAGTTGATTTCCAGCAGCTGAATAGCAACAATAGATTATTTTATTTTATTTTATTTTATTTTATTTTATTTTATTTTATTTT
>CM021784.1:1789354-1829360 GCA_011076525.1 Nettapus auritus
TTATTTTATTTTATTTTATTTTATTTTATTTTATTTTATTTTATTTTATTTTATTTTTTCCATTAGAGGCACAATTGGGGTGATTTCAAAAGGAAAAGGGAAAAAAAGAGAGAGAAACAGTTCAGTGTGAAACCCAGCCCTTTCCTAGCTGTTATGGCTTTTTGTGCTCTGTTGCTTCATGTGCACACGCGGTGCAAGGCTGGAGCAAGCAGGAAGCTGCTGATCTGAAGAGGCCATAAAAAGGAACCAGGTTTCCTGGAGCTGGACCCGAGCGCTACGCAGAGTGGGGCTTACAGCTTTATGTAGCCTTCAGATCTCCGTGGCATCAAAGGAGCTATGGTGTACCTAGAAATCATGCTGCCCTGGCAGTTCTGAGCTGGGGTTAGAAACAAGCCGGGTGCCAAAACTGCGGAGGTTTTCAACCCGTGTTGAACTCGGCAGCACCGAGGGGAGCACGGGCAGACCTGAAGCAGCGTGGGGTACTTGGTGCCTCTGGTTTGGTGCCCAGGCACCCCCTGCATTTTTCGGGTGATCCATCATGGTTCAAGCGACGGCTCCTTTGGCTCGGCAGCTCTGGCACACATCGGCCTTGCTGCGGGCATCCCCTGCCACGCCACAGCCTGGGATGCTGAATTCAGGGCACTGTACTCCACAGGGATGCACGGTGATGCCTGGTGTTGTGAGCTCTTCTTTCTGTGTCCCATGGTGGCCCCTCAAGAGCTTGGGTCTGTGGGGACTTACCCTGGGAGGCAGCACCTCCCCAAGGCCCCCCAGCAGTCTGGAGATGGGGCTCCTTCTCCCCCAAACCCATGCAGGGTTAGAAGCTGTGCAGACACCCCTGTGTGTCTGTGCAAGTGCATCACCGGGGCTGCTGCTGGTGGAAGAAAGAGGCAGGAGAATGTTATAACCACCCGCACATTGCTACAGCCACCCCACCAGCCCCTGCTCCCCTGCAAATCTCCCTTGGCTAATGGAACTGAGGATGCACCCCAAGAAAAACCCTTTAATGAACCCCATCCAAGACAAAACGCCCGAGCTTAGGATTCCTCCCAGCTCCCCAAAGCATTTTGTCCCCAATCTCCACAGGGAGCTCAGGGGAAGGGTGGGGCCAAGCGTTTCACTCCATGCCTGCGTCCTGCCTGACAGCTCCCGGCCCCCATCCCTGTGCACAATTCCTGCTCTAGGAATGGAAAGCACCCTCCGCTATATTTAGCAGCAGCCCAGATCTGGAGTTGTGAAGACTTGTTGACTTCAAGGGCTCTAAATAAGCCTGCATTGTTGTGTTTACGGCACGAGGCTTTGCTGGAGAGGCCAAGAAGGCACCGAGCGGCTCGTTCCCGAAGCCTGTTGGATTCAGCAAACATCCGCAGTAACTCAAGCCACGTGGGGAAAGGGAAGATGGGAGGGCTGGGGGGCCTCGGGGGCACCGTGGCAGAGCTCACCTCTGTCCCCAAAAGCCAGCCACGGGCTGCATCTATCCGGGGCTCTGCATTTCCCAGCAGGTCCCACAAGTGGAAAGGGGCAGCTTTGTAGCTCCCGGATGAGTCTCTTCCCCAAGCATATGCTCCACGTCCGGGTGGAGGAACTGGTAGCATCATCAGAGATGTCTATTTGCATAACCCCCAATTAACACAAACTGCCTCGGACAGGCGCCAGCCACCCGGTGTTGAAGTCTTGCTCACGAGCAAGTCAGCAGCGCCCGCCTCTGCTGGACCACTCAGGGACCCTGCATGCACGGGGACACGCACGGATCATCCCCACGGGCCCTGGCAGAGCTGCTCCAGCATCTCCTGTGCTCCTGAGTCACGCTATGGATTATCTGAATTATGTGTACAAGCTTTTCCCCATCCTCAAGCAGCCAGAAATGTGGGTTTAAAAGGAAGAAGGAAAAAACTTTCAGATCACCCCAGGAGCTCGGAAATTACAAAAAGCATCACATGTTTTTAGGGACACACAGAATAACTTACACCATGGGTGGCCGTGGTGTTGTGTGAGCATCCTCGGGTGGTGGTAAGGTCCAAAGGCAATGGGAAATCACAGCAGCAATGCCCTGCTCCTTCTTCAGTATGGTGATAGGCACTTTATATATATACATTTAAATATATATATATACACATTTATAAATATACGCATGTATGTATATAAACACGTCCTGGAGGTGACAGCACCTGCAAAAACATTAAGAAGAAAACAAAATCTTGGCTTTCACCCCCCGAAACAATGTCCTACAGAACACCAAGAGTGGCTGCTGCCACCTGGCGAGCAGGCACACGGAGCGCTGCTGGGGTCCCCAGGCAGGGCACCCTGGCTCCAAGGGATTGCTGTTTGTTTGTTTGTTTTTTTTTAAAACATAGACCCATTGCATTTTGCCCCAAACCATGCACCAGGCTTGGGGAGTGTTTTTTGTTTTGTATTGTTTTGTTTTGTTTTTGTTTTTCCAAATAATGCCCCGAGGGGGCAGGAAGGGAGCACAGCACAGAGCCTGGCTAAAGGCAAGCACTGAGCACCCCACGCCTTGCAGCCCCGCATTGCTGCAGGATCCGGCCCTGTACCCCACAAGGACAGCCCTGCCCTGCCCCACATCGCACCCACTGCTCAGGGAGCAAAGGATGGCCGTGGTCCCCTGGGAATACTCATCTCCTTCTCACCCAGCTCGCACCCAGCCCACCAACACCGCTCTCTGTGCCGAGGTGGCTGGAGGGCTGGCTTGCTCAGAGGGCAGGAGTTGATTTTCCAGGCTGTAGGAAGGCTGGAAAAAATGGGTTTTAAGATGATTTTTCAACTCTCAGAGCTCAAGGGGTGAGCAGAGAGGGGAGGCTGGCCAGCAGAGCCTGTAGGAGGGCAGCTGGAGGGTGCCAGCGGGGCTTGGTGCAGCAGGCTCGCTGCCAGCCCTGGATGTTACCCAGCGAGGTGTTTGCGTTGGCAGGGGCAGCCCAGGGCAGGTCCCACTGCTGTCACAGCTCTGTCATCTCCCCTCTTGAGGACCCAGGGGGTGGCAGCGCTGCCAGCTCCCCCCCGGCGGACAGCGGGGCCATGGCAAGGATCTGCTGGGACCCCCATCAGGAGGGGCTGCAGCAGCCAGCACTGGAAACACCAGGAACATCGGGCCACCACCACCAGAGCAGCTGTCTCTGCATCCCCTGACACACTGTTTGGTGTAAATCTCATCCCAGGAGGGTGAGGATGTGGGGATGAAGCTCTGCCCAGCAGCTGGGGCAAAGGTGCAAAGAAAATCACCTTTCATGGAAGTTTTGTGCTCCTGACACCCAGGGCTGGCGTGGTGAGTGAGCAGGCCTCAGCCAAAGCTGAACCAAGGGGCTGGTTCCTGCCCCACAAGCCCAAACTCTGCCTCCCTGCCAAGCCCCCGTGCTGGTCCCAGCCCTACCCTGCAGACCCCAGCAAGGTCCCCTCACCCCAGCAGCCCCCCAGGGCACCCCCGGCCCCAGGCAGGGGAGCCATGTGTACGGGGCCGTAGGTTTGTGCAGTGCCCAGAAAACCTGTGCTGAATTTATCCTTTTTTTTCTGGCAGAACTATAAATAACCCAGCTGGGCAGTAGGATTCAGAATGATGCCAGGGCTAAAATAAGCTGAGCCAGGCTGCTGAGGAATTGCAATTACCTGCTTGAGAGACTCCAAGAGCATCGGGACAGCCCAAGTGTGTGGCACCACTGGCTAGGCTCAAAAAACCCACAAGGTGCATTAAGGACGGGGTGGGAGGGAGACATCCATGGGTGCCTGCATCACCCTCGGTGCCTGATGGGAGTGTCATTAACCCCATCCCAAATAGGCCTTTTGGAGACCACCACGCTCCTGTGCCCACAGCTCCAGGTACTCAGCCTTGTCCACGCAGCCAAAAGCCTTGTAGAAAATCGGGGTTCGGGTTGTTTCTTCTTCCCTAAAATGAGAAAAACAAAAAACAAAAAACAAAACAAAACAAAACAAACAAACAAAAAAACAAACAAAAAACAAACAAACAAAAAAAAAAAAAAGGTTTTAAACAAGCTCCCTCCTGGCGAGCCCCATACTCCCTGCAGTGCGGGGAAGGACCAAGCCCAGGAGCTGGCAGCATCCCAATGGGACACAGGACAGGACCAGGGCCACCATGTCCACAGCTGGGGCCTGGTGGCTGAGTGGGGGGCTCGGGGCGAGCAGAGCCACGCTGTGGGGCTGGACGTGGCTCCCAGAACCGGCCCCACGCCGCTGCATGGCTGGGGGAGCCAGGCTGGCGGGGCAGGATGGAGGGAGCTGGCAAACTGCTTTAATCCCTGTCTCGGAAGAAACACCCTGGTGGTTTTCTCAGGGTTCACTGGGAAGGGAAAGTGGGTTTTTAGACAGTTCATATAAACAACTGGGCTTGAAAAATGCAGACCTAATTTCCATGCACTGTTGCTGTAATTATGCGTGCAAACCAGCAGACAATTACCGAGTGGGTAGGCTCAGTGCTGAGAAAGAAATCATGGGGTGCAGCTCCTGCCCCGGGAGCCCGCGAGGACTCAGGGAGGGGGCTGTGGGTGCCTGGCTGGGACCTCACCAGGCTGCAGGCACGTGCCCCACACAGACCTGCAGCAGCGAGCACAGGGTGCGGGACTGGGGACCAAAATCTGAAAATAGACTTGTCTCTGGCCCTGTTTTGTGCTGGGGAGCTGCAGGGGGTACAGCCCCAGGCAGACAGCCATGACCCTCACCTCTGTGTCAGGGCTGGCCACAAGAGCCCACCCCAGGTGGTTCCTGAAAAGGGGCCGGGGTCTGGCTGGGTGCTTGGCTCTGCAGGATGGTGTTGGAGGAGAAGCAGCAGCAACTGGAGGGCTTCAACCCACAGGGATGCGTCCTTGCTCCCTGCAACCAGGACAAGTGCTGGCACAGCAAGGACAGCTGGGCAGCGCCGGGATTTCGGGGTGTGGGCTGAGCAGGAGACACGGACCAAAAAAAAAAAAAAAAAAAGAAAAACAAAAGACAGAGAAAATTAATTTCTACAGCTTTGATGTGTGAGTGCAGCTCAGTCAAATGCAAATCTGCTCCCAGAGAGGGACCTGGTCCTGGGAAGCCCTGGGGAGCTGGGCTGGGGGCCAGCAGAGGTGCCCAAGCTGGCCCCTGCCTGTCCCCACTGCAGCGTCCCCAAGGAGCCAGGCAGCATCTGCTCCCCATGGGGAGGGCTCAGCCCCTGGGTCCAGGGCACAGGGGAGCTGCTGGGCTTGTGCCTTCACCCCAGGCACCGGGGCACTAATAGCAGATGAATCCCCCCCACCCCCCCAGAATGCCTCCTTCCTACCTCAGCATCCATCCGTGCTGCTGCTCTGCTTCGCTGTGTGCTGTTGGTGACCACAAGCAGCAGGGCTCAGCCTGGGGGCTCCGCGCTCTGAGGCTGAAGGCAAAGGATGGGCAATGCCAGAACCACCTCCCCTTGGGGTTTTACAGACCTGCACATTCAGCTTCTGGCAGGAAACGGGGTGGCTGTGAGCTGCCATCACCTAAGGGGCACCTGGATCCTCGCCTCGCAGCCTGCACAGGGCTGATGCCAGGAGCACAGCGCCATGAGGGACTTGTGGCAGGTCCTGTGCACGGGACGGGGCAGAAGAAAAGGGGCTTTATAAAACCCACTGCAGGTCACAGCAACACCTCCACCAAAAGGCAGGCTCAGGGCAGAGAGGCAGGAAGAGGAATTTGTTCTTCGCTCTCTGCCCTGGGGCTGCACAGACCCGAAAGGAGCCAACCCTCCTGCAGAGCTGGGGACGTGCCCAGGGTTTGTCCCCATGCCACCATCCAGTGTCACCATCCCTTTGCTGATGTACACGGCCATCTACCTGGTCACCGTCCCCTCGCACCCTGCTGAGAGCTGGCACACGTGTGTGCGTGCACACAGCCCCCCAGGGCTGCGCTGGAGGGAGCGGGCAGGGCTGAAGGGCTCTTTGTTCCCCAGTGTAATTATACCTGAGCGGGGAATCAAAATGTGCTGAAAACTCCTCACTGGGCGTTTCTGCAGGGAGCCGCGTTGCTCAGCCCAACACTGGCCCCATTGTTCCCTCCGCGTGCTCCAGGCCCACCTCCACTCCCCGCTTCCCTGCCTTTCCTCGAAATAATCTGTCAGTGATTAAAAAATGGGTCTTTTCCCTCGGCAATGTCAACACGCCCTGAAACTCCCTCCTGCTGTGGCTCCCTGCGCTGGGAGGGTGGCAAAACAGGGACAAGGGCAGCACCCCTGGGTGAGATTTTTGGCACTGGGAGGACCCCGGCTCACCCGGGGCAGTTTGAGCTCGCTGAGGTGGGGAGCACCCCTCTGTGCCGCTGTGGGAGCCTCTCCAAGCTGCCTGTGCAGCAGCGACCTGCCTTATTACAGCTAATCCCTTCCCGGGACCAACGAGCCTTCAAAGCTTTCCCCACCCACACTTTTCCCAAGCCATCAATATTTCAGCACAGCAGAAATCCCTGCCCCTTCTGGTTTCCCTTTCCCTTACATGAGGCAGCCTGCCCCAAATCCCACCCCGCTGCTTGGGACCCACGATCAGGCAGGGCCTCACCAGCCCCCACTGCTCTTCTGCCTTCTGCAGGGGGACCGATCCTGGGGGTCCTGGGCAGCTTTCAGAGCCCAGGCCCCATCTCTAACTACAACCAGGAGCTTTGGCGTGTGACGGCTAAAGCCTCGCTGCCGCTTATCCTCTTCTCTGACCCCTGCCCACGACGCATGCCCACCCGGGCAGCCCCGCTGGGGTCACCCCAGTGGTGCTCATCCTGCCTGGGTGTTTGGGAGCTCATCGCACCCCCAGCTCAGCACCTCTTCCTGCTGAGGGCTCACAGGTTTCATCTAGGGTCGAGATTCTTGCAAAGCACTGAAGAAAAAGAACAAATAAAACAGTAATAGCAACAATAATCATAATAACGAGCAAAAACCCTCTTGCCAGTTGCGTGGATCGCAGGACAGCACCAGCACGACCACAGTTAGCTGCCCCGCGCTGGGGGCTGCTGTCGCCGGGGGTGCAATGAGCACAGGCACCCCCCAGCGCCCGTGGCCGGCTCTGGGGGGCCGGGGCCGGGAGCGGGGCGCCGGCCGTGCCGGGAGGTGGCAGCAGACACACGGCGAGCGGCGGGGACAGCCCTGAAGGGGCCGGGCTGGGTGGCCGCTGGGCACCACGGGGGGCTGGGGAAGGGGTAGATGCTCGGTGGGCACCACGGGGGTTTGAGGTCGGGATGCCCGGTGGGCACCAGCACCAGCCCCCGGGGAGCCACCCCTCCTCGAGCCCACCCCAAACCTGCCCCCATCCCAAACCCGCTCCCGCCCTGCCGGGAAAAGCACCCGCAGCAAGAGCTGCTGTCCCCCGGGGTAGCGAAGAGCAAGGGCTCTCTCCTGGCAGGGCTCACCCCAGCACAACCCATGCTTCGCACCCTGCCCCATCCAGGCCCCTCATCCCAGGTTCATCCCCAGGCCGGGCGAAGCAGCTCCTTGGGTTCTGGTTTCAAAACCAGAGCAGTGCCAGGAGGAAAACAACTGGGGGCAGAACCAACGGCTTGGCGCGTGTCCCTCCTCACCAAACACCCTTGGGCAGGGATGGGGACAAGGCAGCTGAGGGGGCCAAGCCACATCCAGCTCAGGAAGCCAGGTCCTGGGAACAAGGGCAGGCAGCCAGGATCGCACTCCGGGGGTTGCAGGGGACCCATCAGGATTGCTCCGCAAAAACAAGGCGCTTCTGCGCTGAGGGTGGTTTTTAGAAAGTACATGGGCTTCTTGCAACTGAAACGAAGCCCAGGAGAAAGGAAAAGATAAACACACATTGTTCCAAGGAGCAAGTCCAAGAACCTGTCACAGCCCTTGGAGGCACGAGAGCCCAAGGAATGCAGGCGCACGTCAGCGGCTTGCTGGCACACAGCACTGCCAGGGGAGCAGAGGTCAGCCCTAAGGGGGCTTGGTGCCCACATGCCCACCTCGGTACCAGAAGCAAGCTCTCAGGGGACCCCCCAGAGCACCAGCACTGGACCAAGCAACTGCACGAAGCACAGCAAGCACTGCTGCTCCTTCAGCCCTGAGGGAGCCTGGAGACTGGCCCCGATTTGTTCTCTTTATACCTGCTAAACCAACGCATCCTGAGAGGAGCTTTCACCAGGGAGAAGTTTCCACCAGGGAGAAGGGAATTGGATTTTCTCCAGGAGGAAAATCTGTTTAAATACAGCACTTCTTAGGAGGCTCAGCGTTTGTCCCAGCGAGCAGCCTGGAGAGACCGAGAGCGATCCCAGCCCTCGAGAGCACCAAGCTGTCAGAGCAGAGGGGCTCGGAGAAGTAGCAGCAGCTTCCTTTGGGGCTTGCTAGAGAGAAGAGCTGCCTTTGGTGGAAGCGGCAGGGAGCCACCGCAGCCTTGCTCCCAGAGCAGCCGACCCCAGGGAGGCTGGAGCAGCCCTGCTCCTACCTCAAGGCCTGCATCAGTCAAACAGAGCTGGCTTCAAACTTGGTCAGGCGAGGCTCCGCACACCTTGCTCTACACCTGTGGGCATGGGCACGTCCTGCTGTCACCAGGGGACAGGCCCAAGCTTGCCTTTACCTCCCTCTGGCTCTTCTGGCTACAGCCCTCCAAGTCCCATCACAGAAATAGGGCAGCAGAAGGGATGGACTCACCTCCCCGTGCCATGCTAGGTGTGCTTTGCCTGCCTGGAAGAGCTTCAGTACCAGGGAGCTCCAGAAAGCCAGACGTGCTGGTCCTACAGGAGTCCCTTGGGGGTCAGACACTGCAGGCCAGCACTAGGCCAGCTCCCCGCGTGCCCTCCCTTCGGTAAACCAAGGCGTTACACAAACATGAGGTCCCTGCTATCCAGTTCCCAAAAGTAATCGCAGATCAGAAACAGTCCAAAAAGACAATTTTATAAAGTACCAGTTTATTTGAGAGGAAAAAAAAATAAAATGTAACAGTGGAAAATCCAAGAGCAATTAGACAAAAGAATCCAAGTACCCAGCGGAGCAGACACCTCTCCTGCCTTCCCTGTAGTGCTGCCCATAGGCACTGCGCGTCCTCCCCCTCCTTCCCAGTCTACAGTGAACTGTGCCTGGCTCTTAGAGCACCCTAGAGCCTGCAGTTTCCAAGAACACACACGTACTGGGACCAAGGGAGCCAGCCTGGAGGAGAAGCCTCGGGGCAGTCCTCTCACCCTCACATCTCAGTGCATCACCCCCTCTGCTCCACTGCACCAACCCCACACCAAGAAGCGGCTGCCACCAGCTGAAGCCGAATTTCTTTGTACTATTCCTCTACATATTTGGCCTCAGGCCTACAACAAAGTCCCTGTAAGGAGGCTTGAGGAGCTGGTGAGACTCCTAAAGAATATTCACAACAGTCTGGTTCTGGGCTGCCAACCCTGTTGCTCAGTTTGAGGACCCCACAGCAAAGGTGCCTTGAGCCAGAGCAGGTTCAGACAGCTGCAACGGGACAGGACCTGCATGGAGCGCTCCTGCACCGCCCTCCTCCATCAGAGACCTGGGACCTGCAGCCACCCATTGCTCTAGGGGGACTGGTGGGTCAGAAGAGGTAGGAGCTAGGTACACAACATGTTACAGAGGACCACCACAGGAGGTCAGAGGGAGCCACCTGTGGCTCTGTGGCCTTCTGCAGGAGGTCAGTGCTTGGCCCAGGACCACCGGGGCTCTGAAGCACAGACACGCACCAAAAATCAAATTATTTTCCCTGTACTGTGAGCTCTCAATGCCTGCATCAAAGAGCAACCCCAGAACGGAGATGGGGACCTCAGCTGCACCTTAGAGGATCCAGCCTGACATCCCCTAATGCTGCCAGCCCCCAGGCGCAGCAGGGATGGGGTGGCAGAGCCCTGGGCACAGCTACTCGCCCCCCAGCTGCCTTCACCAGCCCAGCTGCACTCTAGAGCGGACACTGGACAAAGAGCAGTACAAACTAGACCCAGCCTCACAGTGAGGCTGCTGAAGAATTAACTCCAGCCTTTTCACTCTGAACTGTGTATTTCTCAGTAAAATATAATATATAGCTCTATAGGACTGATTATAATATATTACAGACTAGAAATACTCTCATCTTGTCCCTACTTCAATCATATATAATGAATCCAATTTTGCATACAGATTAATTCTAGAAGTTATTGCCTTGAATATATAATTAAAACTCACAGAATAAAGCTTAAATAGTTTTCACAGAGACTCATTATATTAACGTTTTACATAAAAAGGATAAAAGTTACCAGAAGAGAAGAGCAGCCATTTCAGAAACTATAAATAATTCTATTTTTAAAAGTTAAAAAAAAAAAAATCAAAACCTAAGTTACAAGGAAACCATAAATATCTTTACCCTCTCCAGCAGCTGCTATAGAACTAAAAAGAAATCTGTAACACTGTAGCTAACTCTGCTGCAGTTCAGAATATGAATCATACAAACCATCTCTAGAGAAATGCCCAGCCAAAGGAAACACAAAGGGATTGAAAAAATAAATCTGAGGAAATTAAAAAAGTAGATTTTTTTTATTTCAAAAACAATTTCTACAAACTTTATATAAACATTAGTCTATTTTCTTTAAAATTTTGTTATAAAAACCCTACAGGCAATCCTAAAAAAAAAGGGTAAGAGAGTAAAGGCAAGGAAAGGGTGTCACCATAGCCAAGAGAAACAGGGCTGTCCTGATTTCATGGACTAACGACCCTTGCCTGGGGCCAGCAGGAAGAGACAGAGGTCTCCAAGGGAAGACATTCCCATAGGCCCTTTATGGCATTCATGGATTTTGAGCCCTATGGGCCTTTTACTCCCCGATAAGGCAACATTATCTGTAGTGTAAGAGATTCATAAATAGTTCTCCACAAAAATGCTTCACATCAACAGCCTGCTGCAAGACGTCTGTTAGCAAGGTTAATAAAAAAAAAAAGTCATCTTCTGTAGAAGCAGCCAATCTGAACAGCGCACACTGGATGCAAACACATGGTGTTTACTTCCATACAGTCTGTTTTGTGTTTACATACCCTCTATAAAAACAAGCAGAAAGTTTGGCTTTTTTTATACTAGCTTTAGATAAAGTACACTGAGGTTTGTTGTTTTGTTTTTTCAGACTCTTTGTATTTCATTGGGCCCTTGTTAAGCTGAGTGGGGTGGAAAGGGTCATGAAGAATTTTTTTCCCCCCTCAAAGTCACTTTGAAATTCAATCCAAAAAGAACGTTTGTTCAGCACGTCTCATTGGAGGGCACAGTGTTTCCATACAGTCCGTTTGTCCCTAGATGGGCACAAAGTGCTGCTGAGCTTTAAGCGTAGAACTCGTTTGTAGGGGCTTTCTTGTAGATTGGTTTCTTTCCAAGGTCGTAACTGCCTTCGTCCTTTTTCTTCATGCGATAGACTAAGAGAAGGATCAGGAAGACAGCAAACAGGAGGCCAACTGCCCCTCCTGCAATGAGGGCTGGGGAAAAAAAATAAACATGGAATTACATCTAAACTCCTGGACAAGTCCAAACTGTCAGCTAAATTTCAAGATCTGCTTCAGCAGTACAAGTTCCCAGAACTGCCTCCGGAATCAGTTCTGCCCATGTGCCTATCACCATATGTACTGACATTTTCAGCAACAGCAGATGTTACTGGAAAAAGCCACAAACTGATTTCATCCAACCATAGAATAATCACATGCTCTGTATTAACCAGTTGTGCTAATCTTCCACTTAAGTGCAAGAAGGAACTTTTATCAAAAAGACAACCTCCCTGCTTTGGTATGTTTTTTTTTCTTAGTCTCCAAGAGAGCCCGCCCACAACCCACAGTATCAGCTCCAGGAAAATGGTACAGCTTTGATTGAATGCTTTATTGTTTATATATACTCACATTCATGTGTGAGCACACATAATTGAGTATTTCAATTAAACAGCAACAATTCCCCACACACACCCAAAAGATTTTTCCCTCTCCTCACACCAAGGCTGGCCATAAGACTTCAGTCAAGTTTATCTTTTGCTGTGACACCTTCTCACTGCACTAATACAGCTTGTTTGTTAGGTGGCTTTACAACCCAGGCTCCAGTCCCTCCTCCAGGTGGAAGGATGGCTGCACGTGGGCACAACGCACTGAGGTCTGCACTCGGACATCAGGCTGAGTGCTGGATGAAGTTTGCCTTGAGACAGATCTGTCCCACATGCTGAGGGGAAGCCTGCTGCTTGGTTCTGCTCTAGACAGAGCCACTTAGATTTGTAACAGCTGACTAGGTGCTCAAACCCCTTAGAAGAGTTGTTGAGTTCCTGGCAAGGCTCAGAAAAAGCAGACCTTGGGCAGAGGTTAGAAGGAAAATGCCTGCATTTGACTTAGAAGTTTATGACATTGCTGATTTATGGCTAGATATGCCTCTGGCTGAGGAAGGCAGGTGCAGAGCAGCTGCCACATGACTTGTGCAGCACTTGTTTAAGCCAGCAGTCAGGTGACACGCTCAAAAACAAGCAATTTACCCCCAGCAAGGCAAGCCCTAGGCTCTTCTGCCACGTAAGGACTAGAAGGCAGAAGTGAGCCTGGTTGAGGCAGGCACAAAGGTAATGCAATTCAGTTCCCTCGTCAGAAGGGAACTGCTCCTCAGATAACAATACAAGCCATTTTGATGTACAATATTAATAATTTGTCATTAAAGTTTAAGAACAATGTGGACTATTACCTGTAAGAACTTCTGTTCTTTCAAAGATGCTGCTGTTGGCTGTGCTTGCCATGGAGATCTTGTTGGACAGGTTCTCTTCAACAGGTAAAGCTTTGTCTGGAATGATTTCATTGTCCAGCATCGTGTTTTTCTTCTCACCTTCTATCTTTCTCTCCATATCTCCAGGGATATAGTTGTCAGATATCTACAGAGAATAGACAAACCACACCCGTCAGTAAGCAGCACCCAGCCTACCTACAACTGAAAGTAGGAGGGTGTGCAGCGAAAGGAAAGTTTGCTTAGTGCATTGCAAGCATGCTGTTCCTGCTCATGCAGGTAGATTCCTCTCAGTGCCACGTCTTGCAGGGGGAAGGGTATTCAGAAAGCTTCAGAGATGGGCCAGAGTAGCTATGTGTTTTTTTTTTTAAATATATATGCAAAAGCAATACCTACCAGAGGAGTATCCATGGTGGTCAGATATACAGCATCTTCAGAATCTGGGTAGTCTGCAGGGGGGAAAGAAGAGGACACTAAGTTTTCCTCTAATTACAGGCTGGTTTTCCACAATGCGGACACTTCAGCAACTGCAGTCTAAATAGCACTCTTGCTCTCTCCTGAATACTCTTATCTCCTCATACATTCACCACTTCGTGGCTTTGATTGCACAAGACCATGAGATGTAATCTCCAGACCAACACCTCTTGCATGGGAGGGATCTTCAGCTGTATCCATTGGCCCCTGCTGAGGACAATCAGGAGTTGCTCTGCAAAGTAGGTCTGCCATAGCTTGCTAAACTAATGCCAAGGGAGGGCAGAGCTCTCACCACCCATCCCTAAAGGATAGTTTGCTAACCCTCTAGTCACCAGATCTGCCCAAACATGTCAGGTACTGATTTCAGTACTTGTTCTTTTCCATTTAGAGAACAAGTGTTCACATAAAGGGGACAAGGAGCTGCTGAAACTGGTTTGGGCAGCGAGCTTTGCATGTCACAGAGAGTTCATTTCAACATCAATTAGTCCTTTACCTTGTTTGGCCTCAGCGAAGACACCAAACTTTAAGCCCTTTAACACTGCCTCAAGATTAGAATTTTTAAAAAAATCTGCCAGAAGTTCTTTGGAGTTCAACGGGACAGAGACCCAGCTAGCACAATGCCTTGTTGCTTGCAGTTAGACAAGTTAGGGAGGACAGATGGAGTCCAGCCAGAGTGATTCAACATCACGGTACAACCGCTTTCACTGTTCTCATCTCTGAGTGCCTACAGTCTACACAGCTTTCTCATCTTCACCTGACACTCTGGAGTTCCCTCTGGAGCTCGAGCTGTACTCTTAGCTCATGATTGTTGGCACTAGGAAGAATTTCAGTATCAGCCGAGGGAGACCCATTCACCCCCTTCCCTGCTTACCTCCAGAACCAGACGTCTCATCTATATCTAACCCATCGGAAGTCGAGGGAGGTTTGAATTTGCCAATGTCTTCATCATCTGGCAGGTCTCCAGAACCAGGGTAGTCAAGCCATCGTGCATCCATGGTCTCGGTTTCTCTCACCTTAAGACAGGGGAAGAGAAGTGTTAAGTCTCAGGCAACTACTCTGAAAGGTTTTACAAAAGGTCAGCAGTTCAGGGCTGAACACATCAATTCCATCACAAAAGCATTAAATGCTGAACTTCCTCTCCACCAAGAGCATTATCTTCATTGGCCTGGAAATAGCTGAATTCCCCTAGAATTTCTCAGAACAGAAGTGAGAGCCAGTCTGGGATGGGAATTTCCTGAGGGCTGCACATTCAGGAGGTTCACCAAACAACCACAGGGTGAAAATAACATAACACGATCTTGGTCAGGAGTTCAGAGCAAGAGCACATGGGGAAAGACAATGCCTTCAGTTTGTCAGAAAGGGGCATTTGGAGGAACTTGCTATTCTCAGCGAAAGCCTGGCACCTATATGTCAGTTGTTTTGGTTTTTTTTGCACGGCACAGAAGCTTCACATCAAGGCAGCTCATTGCTTCTTGCATTGAGAACAAATCTATTTTATTACCCAAAGGTTAAAAACTGATCTGTCAGTTCAGCTGATCTGCAGTGCAATGCTGCGATGTTCTAGAGCATTCGCTATCAGCAATAACTCACCTGAAGGAAGAGCTTCCCCTGTCTCACCTATTAAATCACACGTAAACAAACAAGTCTATAAAATCAAGCCCAGGATCCCAAGGCTTGGCAACTGCAGCTGCAGATGCTTGGGAGAGGAACAGCAGCCCAGAAGGGCGGGCTGCCCGGCCCGCAGAGCAGCTAGGCCGGGAGAGCCTCGCAGGGCATCAGCTGTGTGGCCACAGTGGCAATTTCTACACCAGAGCTCATTTGCACTTGTACCTTGCCGGAGCCACAAGCGCAAACCTCCTGCTCTCCCCGAGGTTGTGCAATTCCCCCAGAAGCCTTGGAGCTCTCCCACCAGCCCGGGGCCAGGTGAGGGTGCCGCGGAGGCAGCTCGCAGTTGCCCAACTGCAGCCCGCAGATTCCAGCGCTCCCTGCCTCTGATTCCACGGCCATGAAGTCATCGGCGTGGTGGGGGACTTCACCCCTTCCCCCAAGGCAAGGAGCGCGATGCAGACGGATGGGTCTCATGGCTGGGAGCTAGGCTGTCACATTTTTTCATGCTGTCCCCATAGAAATACTGGATGCACACTTCCTGGGCATCACTGTGGTTTAAGTCCTGAAGGTTTACCTACCCAGGAGTTCTTTGTAAATAGCTGCAGCAGAACAGAACACATGCTTTTAGTCCACAGCCTTGCACATCTGAGGGCTCTTCTTATCATGCAAGTTATTATGAGCATAACTATGGCATTACTGGGGTAGAAGAGCAGAGACCCATGGGGCAATGAGCCCTGGCTCTCACCACCCAAGCCCAGCTGCTTTATCAGGATAGCAGCGAGCACAGGGCAGCGGGCTCTGCGCCTCCAGTGCCTCCCATCAGCCCCCTGTAGCCCAGGTGTCACCCTTCCTACAGCCCCGCAGTGACACAGCCTGACGAGTTATCCCCACCTCTGATCCTACAGGTAAATGCTAACAACCCGTCATAAGCCATGTGTCAGCTTCCTCTCGGCCCTGCTCGCCGCCCAGATTTCCCTGCCATTAGGGTACTGGTTTTGCCACAAACAATGCCTTGTGGTCAGAGCAAGATGCTTCTCATTTTGCATGAGGAGCAGTGGCTACTTGATGTGCTTTTCATTAGCTCATTGAGGCATCTTTGGTTTCCCCTGCAACTCTGCTGGAGGTTAAGCAAATGAATAGCCGCGGGGCACGGAGCGCTGAGGCCAGCTCTCCTCCCAGACCCGTCTCCTCTCTGTCCGAGCTGGCATGGAGCAATGGGAAGGGGGCTGGGGAGGAAGGACAGCTGGGAAGAAATCCCCTCGCCTCCTGGAACCAGGCGTTCCTAACATTACAGATCACTCACTCCAGGGCAAATTCATGTTGAGATATGTGAAACCCAGCCAAAGCCAGACCTGCGATGGGAACTGCTGCCAGCAGGCAGTCGCTGCTCCCACTACAGCTCATGGCGATTCCATGGAGGCGCAGGAAGGGTCGATTCCAGTCTGCCCACGCCAGGACAGCGGGGCCGGGCAGCGCACTTGCTGCGATCCCTACAAGCGGGCTGCCAAGCCGGGGCAGAGCGATGCTGGCAGGAGCGCCGTGCCGAGCCGCACCCCTGCGCCAGCTCATGCTGCACGCTGCTATGACTCACGGCCAGCAAATGTCCCAGCAAGGGAGGCTGAAGGAAAGCCGCCTTTGGGCCACCGAGTGGCTGGTCAGCAGGCTGGCCTTATCAGATCAGCCCAGGCATGAGCAGAGCCATGGCAGCCAGCCACGGTGATTAGTACATACTGTGGAACGCACCGGGTTTGGCTATCAGAAAGCCCTATTTAAATCAGGACAGACAGTGTTTACAAGCCAGAGGACATAACAAGGAAATTACTGACTCACAAGCGTAAATAAGATTATATGGGAGCGTTCCCTGAACTCACTCTTCATCATCATCTTGAGCAAGGACAGGGAAATTCCTGGAAGCCAGGAGAGCTCCTCGAGCCTCGCAGAAAGCTTTTCTTGTGGCCAGCAAGGCTTGTTTTTTAAACAGATTCATCTGCCAGCTTCTCCCCGAAGCACAGGGAAGTTAGAGGGCTGCTGGGCACCTCCACGTCTGCCCTCTAGGTTCCAGGACACGCTCTCCCAGGGCACAGGCTCCTTCCAAGGGCTGGGCCCTGGGCTGCCAGGAGTGCTCTGGCCAGGAAGAGTTAACAGCCGAGTGCCCTGCTCTCAGGGCAGGTCTGCAGCAGGCACATTCCTAGCGTGCACACCTGTGAGAGGGCACTTTCCCAGGCTTAAAAGCAAAGGCTCAGGCTCCCCGACTGCCACAGACAGCTCCCTGCAGAACTGCTCATCCCAAGGAAGGCTCAGTCCTTGCCATGACAGCAGGTTGAGAGACACCACAGGCAGGTGCCGCTGCTTCCTCTAGGCTGGCAGGCCACGGCCAAGAGGAAAAAGCTACGAGACAGCAGCACAGCACCGGGCAGCCCTTGCCAAGTCGTCTCTGGCCACATCCAGCTTAACACCCTCCACAACTGCCAGCTGGAGAAGGGCACCCGCTGCTCGGAGCCTGCTTTCTGCCACCTGTTATCCCTCACTGGAGCCGGGCCAGGGACTTGCTGGGAGAGGCAGACCGGATGGCTGCGCCGCCCCACCTTGCCCCGGCAGCTGAAGCCGAGCCCTGCTATTAATATGCTCCTTTCCAGGAGAGGTCTGCACAGAAAACTACCATTTCTGCTGCTTCCAGGATTTCTCCCTCATGCTAAGCAGCTTTGATCCCCAGCGAGCACCGAGGGGGATTAACCAGTGTGCTGGGGATGAAGCAGCAGCTTTCCCTGCCTGCCGGTGGCAAAAATTAAGAGCCTATTCCCTGCTAGACAAGCAGCACGTCAGGCACGTGAACTATGAGCGCCATTCCTGGAAAAGCCGGGCACAGAGGTCTCAGGTGAGCCCCAGACAGGCTGTGGGTGAGCCTGGACACAGCCTGCCCTGCTCCTGCCCTGCAGCACAGGAGTCATAGCCAGCACCCGAGCAGGGTGCAGGCTGCCTCTGCCTCAGCCCCAGCCCACCCCACTCCATCCCAGGGTACCGCCAGGCTCTTCTGAAAGCAGGAGCAGCTATTCACCAAGGCGGCAAGCAGAGGGCCTGGCCGACGTGCGAGCTTCCCCAGCTGCTGGCTAGTTCTGGGAAATACCAGACCCAGGCAGCTCACCTACCCCAGCCCACACATCCTCACCGCAGCTTTTGCAAACCCCATCAGAAAGAAAAACAAATTATGTTCTGGGGAAGGGACAAAGCTTTTCAGCATGGGATTTGCTTTTGTGGCTACTGCCTCTGACCAACCACGCCAAAGTTCGCTAAAGGCTTCTTTCAAGGGCTGCAGCCAGCGGGCAGCAGAGGAGCCAGACCTGCAGAGAGACCGGCTCCCGAAGTGCAGGGCACTATTTATCTCGTTTTACGACTCCGTATTGGGGAGCTGAGCTCTGTGCGTCTCCCTTCCCAGCACTGTGTACACAAGTCTAGGAGTAAACAGGAGCAAGGTGAAAGTCAACCCTTCCTAGACAAAAGCAGGTGGACCTGGGCCAGCCTGGGAGGTGGCAGAAGTGGCAGAGGTGCAGATCTGTTAACTCTTTGTAGCTTGCAGGGACAGATAATGTAAGTAGCTCCTGCAGCTTTTGTTTGGTGCTCTGTACTAGAGTACAGCTGTACAGATCACCTTGTTTCGCTGCAGTGACCAGGGTTGAAGGATGGGGTCTCAGACCCCCAAATAAATCCCTGACATGAGCCCAGGTGCACTGAGGCATGTGCCACAGTCAGGACTGGGGCTCCAGCCAAGCAGATCCATGGAGAATTCCTGTGCTAGGGGGAGACAGCCACAGAAGCAGGGACATCGGGGTATGTATGTGCTCTCGGGAAGCCTCTAGGCAAAGCTTTTCCCATTCCCTGTCACTAAGGAGCTCACCAGACACCACAGACTTGCTGTCTGGTGCTTGGGTGAAGTTGTCGGGACTCTCCTGGGTGCTGATTTGGGTGTTCGTTCAGGTTGTCCCCTGCCCCATGCAGACACCCCAGCAGAGCAGTACCACACAGACACCTTTCCCAGCCCCGCGCTGCCATGAGCTGCTGCCCACCCGGCTTTCCCGCAGCGCTGCCCGTATTTTTGGCCAACGAGCACCAAACCTGGTGGGGCCTTCCCAGGACAGGGAGGCAAAAACTCTGCAAACCACCAGGCCTGAGTCAGGGGATTTCCACACAGCTCACTTCCACCGTGCTCTTGCAGAAGCTCAGAGACAGAACCAGGAAGGTTTTAAGCTCATGCAAAGCACGCAGAGGAGCAGAGTTCGCCTCACAGCCCCAGCACAGCCAAGCCAGCCCTCCGAAACCAGGGGGGCAAAGAGCCACACGAGTCAGCTCAGCAAAGCTGCCCCCTGCGGCAGGGAGACCTGTAGAGGTAACAGGCAGAGACAGCTCTATCCTCCCACCTTACAGCCCTTACACGTAAAGCTATTAGAAGTGACAGGAGCTTCCTGCAGAGCCACCTCCTGCCGTAGCAGAAAGAGAAGGGCCTACGCTTACCCTCAAGCCACCGTTGATTCCCTCCCCACTCCGGTGCAGGGAAAACATAAGTTTCAATCCCTTCTGTACTGAGCAAAACAAATACCATTATTTCAAGCTAGGTCGCACCTAACTCCTTCAGCACTCGTGCTAACTCCTTGTGCCCGTGCCTGGAGGGTACCGATTTACCTCTGGTCACGCTGTCCCATGCAGCACAGCACACACAGCCCACAGTGCCCTCTGTGCCAAGGGACAGAAGTTAAGGCACGGAGGCACACGTGTGTGTTTTGTTCCACAACAGGCTCACCCCCAGGCTTACAGACGCAGTTAAGTACCCCTGTGCCTATGCTCAACTCCTTTTAAGCAGTCCCGGAGCAGGCCCACAGGCTCAGCCCATCTTCCCACTAAGTCACCCTACATGTGCACCCCACCACAGCGAGCTGTAAAGATAAGTCCACAATGTCTCTGAGGAAATCAGAGACAAGCACAGGGCAGTGCATTCAGAAAAGGCTTTATATTTTATATATATATTGTATGTGCATGCATATACATAATTGGGCTTGGTAATGGAGTCCAGGAGCAGTGACTCGCTCGGTAAGACAGAACAAGAGGGGAATGCAGGGGCTGACAGAGTGCCACTCGCTCAAGGTCATTACGGGAAGCATCCCCAGTCCCTGTCCAAGCAGGTATCCGTCTCCCTGCAGCCACAAAACCAGTCCTGTGTGCTCGAATCCAGCGGGCCACGTGCTCCGTGGGGGCAGGTACAGCAGCACGTGGCCAGCGCTAAGCACAGCCCCAGCGCGGGTCACCCCCCGCCTGCACGTCCCCCTGGGATCCTGTAAGCCGTGTCGCAGCAAGCAGCTCTCCTGGGGGCTCACGCGGCAGCGGAGTCATAATCCCTGTGACAATGACGCCGTAATCCCGGGCTCAGCACTGTGACCCGCTCCCATGGGGCGATCCCTCCCCTGCAGCGGGAATGAATCCTCCCAGGCTCTGCAGGCACTGGGAGCTTGCTCAAAATAGGCTTCCTGCACTTCCCCAGTCAAACCTCAGTTACCTCTTAACTTACATGCGCTTGCCCACACAGCCTGCTCTCTTCAGGCCATGCTGCACGCTTGTGCCTTTCAGGCCATGCTGGAGCAGCAAACAGGAGGAGGATGGATAGATTACAAAGGAATGGATTCTTGTTTAACTGCTCTTGCCTGATTATCAACCAAGAGCAAAGCGTAAAGATCCCTGTCCTCTGCCAGACAGGCACATGGGATCTGTTTACTGGGATCTGTTTACTGCAACGGTGGCAAAATAGGTGCTCTACATAAATACCGAGTGCCCGGCTCCATGCACCAGAGTGGGGAGGAGATGACTGCTTGCCCCTCCAGCTAGACTAGATAAAGCTCAGCAGGCAGTTGCAGATGGCTGCGTGTCAATCACTTGCCCTGAAGCAAATAAAGATAAGGTTCAGAGGAAAACTGCAGGAGGGGAAAGCAGGAGCTCTCATGTGACTCAAGGAGGAAAACAACCACAGCAGAGCCATGGCGAGCCCCTGAAAGGTTATCCCGGTCAGGGACAGGAATTCAGAGTTCAAAGTTTGTTGTGTGTTTTTTTATTTTGTTTTGTTTAAATGCTAGCTACAAATCTTATCATAAGTAGTTCAGATACTTCACTACCAAGGGCTTAGCTCAGAAGTAGGAGAAATCTATTCAAGGTCAGAAGGGGGATTCAGTTCTGAGGGTTAAGACTCACTCTGAGTTGTCTACTGTAACCCAGGAAGCTCCTCTTGTATCTCTGCCTGGGGATGGGGGGGATAAATAAATAAGGACATAAAGGCCCCAGCAAGGCAGCTTGACCATCAAGGATGACTTCTCATGCTGCTACTTCATGCTCGGGACACTTCATCTATCACCTTTCTTCCTCACTCAAGGGCAGGGAGGGCACGCCTCGCCCTTCCTAGAAGACGACGATACCCCGATATTTCCCAACACACACAAGCAGAATTTCCACTTGGCAAGGAACGCACAACGTGCATTTTCAGGACCTTTATTCTCCCTCATGCCAGAGCGTTAGCGAGATTAAGCCTGGCAGACACCAACTTCAAAGGCTCAGAAGCACGGTGCCTTTCCTAGCCGGGCAGCTAATCGCAGCTCGTTTGTGCGATCAAGATTCCCAGTGCTGCACCCTACAAAAGCCTCCCTTCCCACAAGCCATTTTAATCTAATCAGAAGTAGTAGCCCAACGACTGAGGCTTAGCCCAGGCTGCTGAGCCCTGCCAGCAGTTACACTGCGAAGAGCTTTGCTTTTGGCAGAGCTGCCAGTGAAAGCTATCAGTATGGAAGCACTTGAGATGAAGTACTTGTGCCACTACGCTATCAGTCTACACCTATGTACGAATTTATATAAACGATAGATTCAACAGCAGGGATTTTCCCCTAGCTAGCTACCACTGCAAGGACGGAATTTCTAGCGCACGGAAGTTTGGTTGGGTCTTTTTATTGAAGCATTCCTGAATGTGCAGAGCTTGCCCTGGCGTGGGACCACGAAGCAGCCCCAGCGTGGGCTATTGCAGGCCACGCAGCAGCATTACGGAGTCCTGTCCTCCCAGAGCTCCAGACTCCAGGCCAGATCTCCTCCCCTCTCTGAGCAGAGGGCAGGAAGCTGGCAGCAGTTTTCCAGCACTCCCTGACCACTTCTCTGCACCCTCGCTGTTGCAGCCAGGAGCAGAGGGACCGAGTTATTGTTTTGCTCACTCCTTCCTTGGCTCTGCGGAGCCTGCGCTGGGCCAGATTAGCAAGTCATTTAGTAACCAAGGCATGGTACCAGCTTCTCGTACTCAGCCTCAGGAAACTTGGAATTAGCGCCAAGAACAGCTCACACATAAACAGACTCCTGCTCCAGAGTCGGCCCCGCCGCGCGCCGTGGACTTGCAATAAATATTTATCTCGATGGGAACACAGTCTTCCAAGCAAAACCTCCTGACATCAGTAAGGACTACACGTATTTCCAGTTGAGGGGGGGATAGCTGGAAGCTGCTCTGTTCTTAGAGGGGGACACCAGCCTCCAAAGGCTCAGCAGCTCTCCTTGTGCCACACGGGTCAGGTTCCCATCGCACCCATCGCACCAGGCACACTCACCTTCAGGAGGAGAGCCAGAGCCGAGATCATCGAGACTTCTGGCCGCTGCGCAACTGGGACTGTTCTGCTGCAAGTCCAAGGCAGGCACGTTCCCAGTGCGGTCATTAATGTGCATTAACAGCTCTTTTTATTGCTACAGTTCAACTGTAACTGCAGCTAAAGGGCAGGAGGCAGGGTCAGCCTCCCAGCAAGGTAAACAAGGTATGGCTGTGGTGCTGTCTTCAGGGTTTTAGAAGGGACAGGTAGCACAGTTTCAGTTGCACTGGGACACCTTTTCCCCCTCAGCAGCTAAGGCACAGCAACACGAAAAGGAAGAAATCCTTCCCAAGGCACAACTTGCTTTGACCGACAGACTGCAATTTGTTTAAGCAAGAAGAAACCTCGTTTTTGCTACACAACACGAGCTGCTTGGGTAACAGGACTACGTGCCTAGCAGTCTCCTTCCCACCCAAGGAGTGTCTCACCAAGGTTTTAATTAACTGCTTTGATTTTTAAGTTATCCCAGTGATTTGTCTAACAAGAGCCACTTGGTGTTTTGTGAGCAGAGTCTCAGCCTCAAAGGACTCCAGGATAAAACTGACAAGAGCAGACATTTCCAGCAAAACAAAGCAAGACTTTTACAAGAAGGGTATTTTTGAAGTCAGCCAACCTTTAGCAATTGAGAGGGACTTAGCTGTGTCTTGCGTGTTTCCCCCTCCTACGCTGACATTTTCTCCAGATTCAGGATTAAGTATTTAGCCTCCTCTTTATGACTTTCCACTCCTTTGCCCCGCAATGAGCACTTTCAATTGCTCCAGATAACACTGCTCTTTTCCCCGTCCCCATGCAATTCTCGTTTCCAGCTTTATGTCTGAAGAGGCAGCACCCACGGAGCTGCCAGAGCAAGTTAGCAGCTGCTCGAGACGAGGCAGATTTCTCATAAACCTCTGCCAATGCTGCTGGCGGCAAGGAGCCGGCAGAGACCAACAGCTTTCTACCCGCCATGGACTCCAACCGAGATGGATCAGACCGGCGGCAGCGGTTAAGGCACAGCCGGCGGAGGAGCAGCACTGACTCTGCGTTCACCCCTTTCCTTCCCCCTGTAAGAAGAGACCCGGTGCTGCGGCCGGTGCCAAGCACATCTGAGTCACAGCTTCGAGTCCGGGGGCTGAGCCGTTACTCAGACGGTGACAGCAGTCCCGGGGAGCTGCTTTGCCAGGAGAGTGCCAGAAACCCTGAGTCAGACTGCTGCTGCGGGGTGACGGCCACCAGCAGACCCGGTCGGACAGAAGCCTGTACTGGACAACCAAGTGCATGCTCAGAGACACGAAGTCCCACGTAACCCAAAAGCGTAGCCCTCGCAGCTCGTAACGTAGGATTTTTACAGCCCCTCGGTGCAGGAGCTTGTTACAACCCTTTAAGCAGGCTGCCCTGTCTGTTTGGAGCCACCAGGCCGAGTCTCATCACAAGAGCCTCACTCCAGTGCAAGTCATTTGAATCCTTAATCTGAAGCGTTTGCATTCCACCCAGTCTCAACAAACAGCCACGCTCCACAACAGCAGCCCAGAGGTCAAACGTGTGCCGGGTTCATCCAGTTTTGTAGTGCTGCAGCTGCGCCAGCCTCCAGCTCGAGGCTGCGAAAGCAGCAGGACCCTCCTGTTACAGGGCGTAAAGGAACAAGCTGTGCCGAGCAGGGAATGCAGCTGCAAGGATTTCAGGGCAAGCAGAAGAGGCTGAATGTTATCTCAAGAGCAAGGAAGTGCTTTGGAGGATGGATGCTCCATGTTGTCCAGCTGAAGCGATGACCGGGGAGCTGTGATCAGCGAGCCAGCACGTTTTCAGAGTATTTACCAGCAACAGCCTGAAGGGAAGGGTAAAATAGCTGCGGGAACCGTGCTGAAGTTTGCATGCTGAGCAACCAGCCAGACTCCCTCCTTCCTCTCCATTATCGCCCAAAGCCAGGCGAGCAGCCTGCAGCCTCATGGGGGAAGCAGGACAAGGGTGTCGGGAAGGTCACAGACACCCAGGAGCGCGAAGGCAAAGGGGACGTCGGGCTCCACTTCGGGCATTTTGAGAAGAGCAGGGACTGGGCTCCTGACCCCAAACATCCAGGCAGCAGAAGGCAACGGCAACGTCATTAACGCAGGCTCGAGACGAGGGGAGAGGTGAAGACATATAGGAAAAAACATTTCCACAGTTGTTGGACTGCATACAGGCATTTGCAGGACCTTGAAGTGCCAAGGCCTTGGAGACAACAGCAGGAGGGGCAGGAAAGAGCACGATCCCGTTGGCTAACAGCCTTAACTTCCTCTGCTATCACCAAGTCCCAAGTTCAGCCCCAAGCTGCCTCTTGTAAAACTGTTTGGAAACCAGAACCCTAAGAAAGATCTCCCCAGCATGGGAGCCAGCAGGCACTTGGGGCAGGGGCAGCAGCACCCCAAGCTGTGCGGGGTCACCGCTCCCTCCCACGTGCACCCCTCCGTGCCTGCTTTGCTCAGCGGGTACGAGGCGCTGGAGGGGCCACTGCTTCCCATGCGTTACGGGCACCGTGACAGCTGGCTCTGGGGTTGGGTACCAAAAGCCACGAGCTCCCCATCAGGAGCAAGGGACATCTCAGACTTGCTGTGTGGTGTTTTAGGGCGGCCGGCATTTGGTGCAGGCGTTCAGCTGGTTCGCCAAGTCGGGAGGCAGAGTAAGACGCAGATCGCTGCGTCCGGATTTGATTGGTAGGGACAGATGAGAAACTGGGCAAAGAGCAGAAAGAACAGGCCTGGGGGATCGATGGCAGCAGGACAAGCCCAACCGGTTCCAACATTAATAATGCTGCGCTACTTTCCTCACACGGCTATCATCAGCAAGACACCAGCTTTGCCAATCAGACAGCCTCCGAGCGCGATGCTGCTAACCAGCGGCAGAGCCCACAGACAGCTCGAAGCCTCCCCCCTCTCCCCAACGGCTCCTCAGCTTTGGGGACGGATTTCTGCCTGCCTGCAGTGCTGGGGAGGCACAAACAGCGCGGTGCTGGGGGAAGCTTCCCGCTTACTTCAGGGCAGCGAAGCAGGGCTGCCGCATCCAGCTCGCGGCCCATTAGCGCTGCTCAGGACCCGCTGAGCTCCGGGCAGTCACGGCCAGGAGCAGCCCAAGCCTCCAGCAGGCAGAGATCCCTCAGAGGAACACCTCCTGCCTTCCTCCTGTGCTGCCGGAGGCCAGCGAGATGCTAGAAGTGCAGGCAGAGCTGTACAGTCCCACGCCGCCCCTCCTCAACTCCACTGATCCCACGTTAGCTGCACCGGGGGCTTTCTGCCCGCTCCCAGCCACAAGCCCCTACAGCACCTCGGTGGGAAGCCCTTACTGGCCCCAATAAACAGCCTTTGTCCCGTGGGTGCAGAGGGCTGGGGAGCAGGGGGACGGCGGGCTCCAGCCCCAGCCTTCCCCAGGGCACGGGGACGAGGCGCTGCTCTCGTGCCAAGCCACGCGGCGGGTGTAACACAGGCCACCCCCGGCCTGGGCGCAGACGTCACGCGTCGGCACCCCGCTAATATCCCCCACCCTCTTACACAGCCCGGATTGCTTCACGCGGAGAAATCCCGTCCGCGCCGAAGAGGGGAAAGGAGCCAAGACGTTTCTGTTTGTACAGGCTCGGCGAAATATCCGAGCACCGAATCGCTCCCAAAAGCCGCGCTCTTACATAAGCACGGGAAACACAATCCCCGTCTTGTGAAGAAACAGCTACCTGCCCTCCCCCCGCGCGCTGTGCGGCCCTGCACGTTTTGGCAGGGCTATAAAAAATAAAAAAAATAAGGGGAGGAGCACCCGCAGCGCTCTCCCAGAGACGGTGCCATCCCTCCTCCTCCTCGGCGGTCCGCAGCCTCATTTGTTTGGATGAGGCTCCGCAGCAGGTTAGCGTTACCGCGCAGGCACACAGCTTGCCTGACGCAGCTGGGAAGACACCGACAAATACTCCGCACGGGCTGCGCGCGAGGATTTACGGAATCCATCTGTCGGAAAGCCGTCGTCTTTGCAGAAATCCGACGCTTGCGGTCCACCCGGCTCCCCAGGGACACCAAGTTGCATTTCATACCAAACATGGGCAGCGCGACTTCCAGATCTGTCTGCCCCAGAGGTCTGTCCCGCCAGCTCGGGCCAGTGCTCGGACGAGCAGCTCACAGACGTGACAGCGGGGAGAGAGGCGCGAGGCTCGGGCGGATTTGGGCTTGCCGGTGTGGGCAGAGCAGCTCCACAGAGCTCTCCGCGGGAGTTGCCCACCCCAGAGCCCCCTGCCCCTGGCGGGGAGCGGTGCCCCATGGCAGCCCGCCGTCCGGAACATCCGACGTGGAGAAGCAGCCCCAGCGCGGAGATGCTCACAGACACCTCACGCCCAGCAGCTCCCCCAGCCCAGCAGAGGAACCTGCCCTGCCCGCACTACGAGCGAGGTGTCACAAGCACCCAGACCTGACCGGGGAGGCAAAATCCCCAAATCCCCGCCTCACCACGGAGATCGCGCCCGTGCCCGGCTCGAAGCATCCCGACTTTCACCTCGTTGTATTGAAACCGTTCTTCCACCAGCCGGGCACCTTCCTCCTCTCCCGGAGGCGAGGAGGGTCTGACACCCAGAGCAACCAGCACAACCCCGCTCCGGCGAGGAAAGCGCACCCCGACACCCACCCGCGACAGAAAGGGGTCCGAGGGCTCGGAGCCGCGGCAAGCAGCCCCTTGGCTGCCCCGGCCCCGGATCCAGGAGGGCGAGAGGAGGCTGAGCGGGGAAGGGAGGCAGAGGGCGGCGGGGGGGCCCCGCGGGGCCGGCACTCACCGACTCGGCGGCGGAGGGGGCCAGGAGGAGGCCGAGCAGGAGGAGGGCGACGCGGAGCAGAGGCATGGCGAGGCCGGGCTGGGTGAGCCGGGCTGGGCTGAGTTGGATTGGGCCGGGCCGGGCTGAGCTGAGCCGGGCTGAGCCGAGCGGAGAGGCTGCGGCCGCTCCCCGGCGCCGCGCTGCTTATAGCGGGAGGGACTGGGGCGGAGCCGGGGGACACGGGCGGCGTGGGGCTGGGGGAGAGGGGAAGGGGAGAAGGAAGGGGGAGAAAGGGGGGTGAGGGAGGGGAGGGAAAACTGGGAGAGAAAGGAAAGGAAAAGGGAGGGGGAGAAGTGGAGATTAAGGTGGGGAGAAGGGAAAAAAGGCGGGGAAGGGAAAAGAAAAAGGGGGAGGAAGGGGAAGGGAAAAGGAAAAGGGGGGGGGGAGAAAAAGGGAATGAAAAAGGAAAAAGGGGGAGAGAGGGGAAGGGAAAAGGAAAAGGAAGGGTAAAAAAAGGGGGGAAGGGGAAAAGAAAAAGGGAATGGAAAAAGAAAAAGGGGGAGAAAGGGGGAAGGAAAAGGAAAAGGGAGGGAAGGGAAGAGGAAAAAGGGGGAAAGGGAAAAGGGAGAGAAAGGGGAAGGGAAAAGGAAAAGGGAGAATGGAATGGAAATGAAGGGGAGAGTGAAAAATGGGGGGAAGGGAAGGGGAGAAAGAAAAAAGGGAAGGGGAAAAAAGGGGGGAGAAGGGAAAAGCAAAAGGGGGAGGGGAGAAAGGGAAAAAGAAAATGGGGGGAGAGAAAGGGACAAGGAGGGGGAAAGCAAACACGCGGTATTTGTTCTCGTTTTCGCAGCGTTCCACAAGTGTCAGGGTTACATTTCCAGAAAGCCGAGCGGGACTTTCTGTTTGAGTCTGTGCCGCGGCTGTCGGGCGGCGCGTTGCATCCCGCAGCTCTTCTGGAGACAGAAAACGAAACCGCTCCCGCTACTTTCTGTGTAAGCAGCGTGTGCAAAAAAAACCCAGGTAGCTAAAAACAAATCGACAGCAGAGTTTGACTACTTCAGGCTTTTCTTGCCATTAATTACTTTGCCTGATCGTGGGTACTTGGTTGTGTTTGTTGACAGCCCGGGGTGCACCGGAACTACCATACTGGCATGCCCTTTGTCCCTCGTTCACACTGCAGGTCACACTGGGTTGCACTTTTTTATTATTTTATAGAGTACAATATATCCTTAATGAGGAAGCAATGCCCAGACCACAAAGCGCACGTGCCGTGACCCCATCAGCCCGTTACGGATCCGAACTCTGCTAGTTCTGGTTCTCAGCCCGCTCCTGTGCTGCCCCAAGAGACCTTGCAGCCTCCCCGTCCCACGTTTACACGCTGACCTTAAAACAAAGACATCTCTCGGGTGCTGCAGCCTTCCCAGCTCCTTTGGGATGAAATACAGACGGAGGGGGCGAGCTGGGGCCACGAGGTCTCGTGGTGTTGTGTTAGCGCTGTACCTGCACGGTGACCGCTGGCAGGGGGCCCTCCTTGCAGCACTGTCCGTAAGTGGCCGTGGAGCTGGTTCCATACGAATTGACCAGGAGCGCTGCTCGGAGCTGGCAAACATAAAATCTGAAGGCAGCACCCAGCCAGGTCGGGGTGGGAACCGGCCTGGAGCATGGGATGGAGCTTCCTGCAATAACTGTCCCTCTGTGCTCAGGACAGCGATTTATCAGTAAACCTCCAGTTCACCTCCGCATCCAAGGCCGTTGAGGACGTCAGGGAGGGCTCTGCGCTGCGGGCTGGATCACTCCCCTTCCTTATTACCCTCGTTCCATCACGCAGAGTAGCTGATCAAAGAGCCACTCCTGGTGCGGCGGGGAGCACAGCTCGGTCAGTCTCCAGCTCTGGACACCCCGCAGGCGGGCAGCAGAAGGCAGGAGGGAACAAGAGCACACGGGATGGGGTGAACGTGCAAACGGCCCCTGCAATGACAGCATCTGTCAGGCAGGGACAGCCCCAGCAGCACAAGGTGGGCAGAAGCAGCGTACTCCTCCCTAACCCTCTGCATGAGGCCCGTGTTTGTGTGCTGTGATCCCTCTATACCTCTTTCCAGGTAAAGCAGCGACCACAGAAGTGCTTTCGAAGACGGCTGCCTGTATTGTGGCTACAAACAGTGCTGACTTTCCTGTTCACTTCCTCTCGCAACAAGCACAATACACCTCCTGGCTTTTACACCCCTCGACACGCATCCGTCCACTGCAAAATGCCTCCGCGTGGCACCAGACCCCGTTTTCCCTTCCAGGGAAGTTCTGATCACGGTGAGCGTTCCTGCTCTGACGGGGCGGACAGGAGCCAGCCTGCCTCCCCGGCCCGGGGACCACACCATCGTCCGTCACCGTCACACCTGTGTGCACAGTCCTGCAACAACCTGAAAGGCATCTTGGGCTTCTGGAAAACAGAAGAGAAAATTAAACTGGACCCTAATGTATTTTCCAACCTCTAGAACAAGTTTATATAACTCTACCAATGGCATTTTCAAAGCTCATTCTGTAGTTCTACCTCCCTAGCACACACACAAAACTTTCAGCCTCTCAAAAATAATCATATGAGAGGAAATGCAGCCACAAAAATCGTAACACGGTTCTTTAAAACCATGACATAAAGTAGCCTGCTTCATTTTGCCCTTCAAATGTCTCTTCTTAAAACGCTGCCGTTCTCCTCTCTCTGGAGCAATGCAGGAAAATCGTGGGTATATGACATCCACCGGGACTGACAGCACAAAGGGACCCAGAGAGAAAAATGCTCAGCTGAACTGTGCTGTCCTGAAGCACTGAAAGTGAGGGAAGCAGAAGGAAAAAATAAAAAATAAAACACGCCAAGCCTCGTATGTGTTCCAGGCAGTGAATGCTCACATTCAAGGTGTATTGGTTCCCTTCTCCATTTAAAATTAGTTGGCAGAGAAATAACGTAGGCAGGCCACAATTGTTCCTAACCCCGCGTTCCTTAGTGAGCAGTTAACTAACTCTCACATTGCAAATAAACAAAAGTGCCTGCCAGTTCCCAATGCGTGCCACAAACACGCTGGAAGTCGAATGCAGTGTCCAACTACGTTTGGAGAGAGGGGAACTGCATTTTTATACAACATATGAAGAAATGTCTACATAATCCTGAGGCCATACGCTGAGCCATTTTAGACAATTCTAGATCACAAATGCTACTACTGGGCAGGAAAAGATATTTTTCTCAAGCACTGAGGAACCTCAGATAGAGTTTAAAAAACATCCTACCTTCCAAGGGGTAAATGAACCCCAACAAAGATCAGTTCAGATAGCAGCACTGCCCTTTGTACGTCAGTTAGTAAAATGTAGGTGATCTACACAAATAACTTCCTGGTTTAGGAAATGATTCCTGAGGAGGCACAACAATACTGTCCTATACAGCCGTTTCTTACGGAAAGAAGCCCTGGCTAAATCGGGCATTCTTATTCCATCCCCTGATAGAGAAGTTACATGTGATCCGGGTACGTTCTCAGGGCATCTGCTGTGCCCTGGGCATATCGCCATCTCTTCTTCCACCCGCTGCCCTCCACGACACGCAGGTGTCACGCACAAAACAGGCAGCTGGTTAGAAAAGGACATCCTAACCAGAAGCCAGGGGAGCAACATGTACTGCGGTAAGCTAGAAAGCATAACCTCTGTGCTTCGACATCCCTTTCCCCCTTAACACATCTTTCCTCCACAGCTGTGTGCGACTTTCGTTTCATCTAAGAAGAAAATGAAAACTGAAAATGCACTTATTTCCCCCAAACTTTTCCTTTCCAGGTCCACTTTAACCCTTCCTGCAGAGAAGAGGTGTGAAGCGAAGCTCCCCTTGGTGAGATCTCTTTCAGGAGGAGGACACGGACCTGTAAGCAGGGGCAGCTTGGAGAGGAGGAAGAGATGGACTCGGGAGACGAACACAACCACGCAGTGTGCCATCACCATGCCGGCCAGGATCTCGTGAGATGGGCAGCAGCTGACCCCAGCACGGAGCTCAGTGCCGCGGCACCTCGCTGCCTCTGCGTGGGACTGATCGCCCCCAGGGCGGGAGGGAATCCCAGCTCGCGTGTCTGACCTGACTGCTGCCACCAACAGCTTCATTGTGGGGCAGCACCAAGCAGGGAGGACACTCCAGTCTGGAAGGAATTCAAGCAGGTACCTCCCAAAACACTATGTCGTAGGGTGCAATCCCAGGGGCTATTGGATAAAGCAGAAATATTGTTGCTGATGAGTGAGGCTGTGGAAAGATACCCAGCAATTACACCAACAGCCCTGCCAGGACTTCTGTTACACAAGCGTGGAGTTTTAGTCAGCTCTGACTAAACAACCAGAATTTTTGCTGGCAAAGGAAATTTAGTCCTACAAAGCTTAAAAAGGAACCAGGGAAGTGAAAGTATCTACGCGATGGCTTGCACATCTCAGAGAGGCAAGCGCAGCAGACTTAGGAAAGGAAACCAATTTCTACCAAGAACTACCAGAGGACGTGTTGAGTCTCACAACTCACGCTCAGCAATGTGCTGCCAGCAGGCAGCTTTGATAGGGCCCCGGATCTTCCCATGTTCACTTTTACACTCACTAAGGTCGGTGAGTTTCAGCAGAGACAAATTCTCTGAAGGCCCATGTGAGAACTCAGCACTCACGGCCCACATCCGCAGCGTGCAGCCTTGCATAATCCTGCCCAGGAGCAACAGGTCCGGGAACAGGGAGGGAAACGTCAAACGTGCATCGGCGCAGTGACATCCACAGAACAAGGAGAAGCACGCAGCAAGGCAGCGTGTGGAACTTCCCTTACTGGGAAGTGGAAAAAACATCACGAGAATACCGAAGATCGTAATCTGGGTTCCCATCGCCAGAAATATTCCACGCCCACGACCGATGCTCGCCCACCGCCTCCCATGAAGCTGCCTTCCTCCTTCAGCCTCCTCCTCTCCTTCGCAGCCACTGAGCTCTGTGGCCGCCCCTCGAAATGAAGATTTCTCCACCGAAATCTCACCTCTGGATGGCTCCGCTGTCCCAAAGCCGTGGGGACAGGGCTGCGCAGGCAGCAATGGCTCTCCTGCCAGGAGCCGTGTGGGCAGGGGAGCTCGTTCAGGCCCCCAAAAACGAGCTTCGGCAGCCAGAAGCGGGTCAGGGAGTGGGCACAGCGGGGCAGGAGGGACTCGGGCACCTGCCCCTTGTGTGAGGCATACAAAGAAAACACCGTGTAACGGTAGAAACCCTCCCAAAAAAACTACACATGAGCAGCCTGGAGACACAAAGGTGTTGCCAGAGCACACATCTGGCGCTCCAGGGCCAAATGCTGAAGCAGGGACGGGCGGGCAGCGGGCTGGGACCCCGCGGGCGGCGGGAGAGAGACGGAAAGTCAGCGCTCCTTCCGTGCCTTAAAGCCGCCCGACCGGGGCCCACAAGGCAGAGGAGACACGGGGCTGGAGAAGGAGAACCCCCCACGGCAGCCGACCCTCGAAGCGCCCCGGCCGCCATCGCGGGGTCCTCCCGGCCGCTGCGGGGCGCTGCCCCCCGCCGCCCCGCGGCCCCATCCGCCGTGAGATGGCGGCGCAGTTCCGCAGCTACGTGTGGGACCCGGCGCTGATCGTGGCGCAGATGGTGCTGCTGCAGGCCGCCTACTACAGCTCGCTCGGCCTCTGGCTCGCCCTCCTCGGCGCCCTGGGCAGCACCCGGCCCTCCCTGCACCAGGTCTTCAGCGACGAGGTGAGGAGGAGCGGCGCGGAGACGGGCCCGGTGCCGGGCAGGGGCTGCCCCCTTCCCGGCGTGTCCCCCCTGGGGAAACCGAGCTCCGTGTGGGGGTCCCGGGCGTGCTTCGTAGGAGCCCCCGGAGGGGATCCGGAGCCGGCCGGGGCTCTGGGCGGCATCGGGTCCCTGAGGGGTGCCCCCGGTGCGGGCAGCCCCCCGCACGGTGTGCGGTAACGCGGTGTTGGGTACGGCGTAACCCCGTGTTTGTGGTACCCCGGTGTTGGGGTGCTCGCCCCCCGCAGCCGGCAGCGCCTCGGGGAGAGGCAGAGGCAGCCCCGGCAGGGCCGGTGGGAGGGCTGTGTGACCGCCCCAGCCCCTTACGGAGCGAGGTGGGCGCAGGGCAGCGCCCGTGTGGCTGGGCCGAGGGCTGAGGTTGGCTGTGGGCTGTGCTGTGGCTTCTTACTAATAACGCTGTGCAGATTTTAGGCTTCTCAACCCCACCCGGGAGGCTCTCCATGATGGCTTTCGTCCTCAATGCACTCACCTGGTAAGTCAGCAAATAGCTAGAGCACACGTAGCGCTCCTGTTATTCCAACGGTTCCGGTGTCTCGTGCTTACTCTTCCATAACATTGAACTTTGTGAGAATTCAGCCTGACCACTGCCTCTCTCACAACATCTCCTGGAAGCCCAGTGCCCGGTCGAGCACGTTTGTTGAGGTCAGGTTATTCCCTGTCCCTCTGGTCTGGAGAGGAGGCCAGCTGGGAACTGCTGGCTCTGAAGGTGACTTATCCTGATCCCGGATAAATAACTTCTCTTTACTGTCTCAGTTTCCCAGCCCAAAAATGAGATTTGCTCCTATGAGAGATTTTACTGAACATTAGAATTAATGAGTCTCAGCAAACACTGATCTGTAAACTGTACTGTACTTTGTGCCTGCCACTAGGCAGAGATTACTGGGGGAGATAGTGCAGAGAGCCAGGCAGGAGTTTTTAAACTAAAAACTCATTTGCCTGCCATCGTATAATTAAAATGCTGTAAGCCGTTTAATCTTGCTACAGCATCCGTGAGCAAGGTGAGGAACAGCCTATCCTTAAAACAGTTAAGAAGTCCTGAAACATCTTGATAACTAGCACCAACGTTTCCTAATAGATCTTGCCGTATCCCCTTTTCCACAGGCACAGTGCAATGTGTTTATTCATCTCTGTCTTTACTTTGCAGTGCTCTGGGGTTGCTGTACTTCATCCGAAGAGGAAAGCAGTGCCTGGATTTCACAGTCACAGTTCACTTCTTCCATCTTCTGGGCTGCTGGATTTATAACTCACACTTTCCCTCAACTCTGACGTGGTGGCTGGTGCACATCGTGTGCACAGCGCTCATGGCTGCAATTGGGGAGTACCTCTGCATGAGGATAGAACTCAGAGAAATCCCACTGAATTCTGCCCCCAAATCCAACGTATAAACTTGCTCTGGCAACAACATGCTGCATTGCATCATTGTTTCCAGCACAAGTACATCTAATGCCTGAAAGTCATCACTGAAGAAGCACAGCAGGTCTGTTTAGACTTTTTTTTTTTAAGATCTTGGTGACTGCGTGAGTGTGAGCATCTCCTCTGTCATCATCAGACAACGGGGAGGAGCAGATGTTTATTTTATTAACACAAAGCATTAATGACTGTATGGCAAGTGTGCTCTTAAGCTCTTCATTCGTGAGACTGTTAAAAACCAAGTAGCAAAGCTTCATGCGTGAGGAGCACCTGGAATTAAGCAAATGTGAGAGGTCCCTGTGGGTATTGCAGCGGTCAGCTCATCTTGCAGGAGCTGGCACAGTGAGCAGCGGGGCCAGGAGCTGCTGCTACCAGGTTGTAATTCACCTGTGTTTTGGTTGGAAAGAAGTCAAGGAAGTGAATGGATGGGGGAAAAAAGAACGTAGTTGTACCTAATGTGAATCACCAGCTGAGTCCCTAAATAACCTGTAATCTCAGATGGGTTTGTTTGCTGTTTCCATGTTTAATACAGAGATGTCAGATGGCAGTTTGCTGAAGAAATCTTTTGTAATAATAAAAGCATTATGTGGCTGTGAGTGTGTTACTCGGAAGCTGAGTACTTCAAGAAATACTACGAGTGTCTGTATTGTGGCAACAGGGAAGTATCTTGGGAAATCAGGCAGCATAACACTCACTTCAGGAAGCGTGTCAGCAGCCCAGGACCCCCACGTGCTTAGTCCTAGGCTGGAGCTGTTTTGGGGATATCTGCAAGAGTTTCTAGAGCCATACCACCATTCCCAGTTGCTGGGGTGTTCCTGTCAGGCTTCAAAAATCTAGCAGCAGAGCTAGTCTGATGGAGGTACCATTTATTCAAGTAAGAAACGGCTACTTGGTTCTCAAAGTGACAGCATTCATCATCATTTAGAGATGCTTCAAAAAAACCTCACCTGTTGGGCCAGCACAAACAAAAACCTTACAGCTAAGGGGCAGACCTGCATCCTGTCTGCTAAGGGGTGCTTTGTTTGTGAGACTCCAGAAGAGGGCAAAGCAAGGCCTAAAGAAGGATTTTTCTCCTGTGCAGCATCTTGCTGTAGTAACTTTCCTTTGTATGTCGATGTTTGTAAATGCCAATTTGTGTAAATTATTTGCTAATTTAGTTTGTTGAGAGTTGATGGGATGATCTGAGGCTGATAAACTCTTTGAAGTTGCTTTTTTGACTTTTATTACTGGTGAGAAACGATTTCAATTTATGCTCTACTGTGCAGATACTATGAATTCAGGTGGGGTAAAATTCTGACATTTTAATTATTTTGGGGGCGTTGCTGTGAAGAAGGAAGCATTGATGGCTGCACGTGTTCTGTGAAGAAGGAAGCATTGATGGCTGCACGTGTTTAGACAGAACTTTTTGTATCTGAGATTTCACCAGTACCTATTGCTAACCAAGCCCCCTTTAAGCCGTTTTAGTCCCGTCACAAGCATAGCAGCAGTTTTTCAGAGGAAAAAGTTGACAAGTTTTTCTATGCAGGAGCCAAAACTTTCTGGAGGGCCACCCTGAGGTCATTTCCTACTGCTTCCCTTCTAACTGTGCAGTGAACTCAGCAAGACACTTTATCCCCCCTTAAAACCTGCTGGTTTCTCCCGGGTGAGGATACTTGCCTTCCTTTCAGTCACGTTCAGCCCAGACACGAACTGGTGCTTGGTCTTCCAGTAGGTGCCAGTATCTCCTTCAGAAACACCATCCATGTGAACGATCACGGCACAGAGCACGCTCTGCCTTGGGGCTGCCAAACACCGGCTCGCTGTCATCAGTTGTATTTTAAGACTCTTTCAGGGTCATTTTGTCCTCTCCTGCTTTTTGTTGTTAGTATTGAGAAGGAACGTCCCAGCCCTGCGCAGGGAAGGCTTGCAGGTTTAATTCAAGGCTGAATACCACACCAAATCCCAGTGTTCCTTAGGGAGGATCTCCAGGCAACTGCTGAACAGAGGACTGGGTGAATGAGTATAGGTGAGCATACATAAAGGAGAGGAGAGAAAAATCACCTTAGTCCCATTTCTTCAAGGAGAACAGACAGCAGATCCCAGGGTTGCTGTGAGACTGTGTTAAAGAGGTGCTAGCTTTGTTCCCCTGGAGGAACAGGGATGAAGATTTTGGACCAAGGAACGCTTACCTCCTTACTTTGTGTATGCATAAGATTTGCTTTGACTGCTTTTCACAGACTTCTTTGCAGGGGAGCCGAAGTTTCAGTGCAGCTTCGTATCTGGGGACACGTGGGTAGAGCAAGGACACAAGACGACTTGACAAACCTGGATCCAATGCCAAGGCTGTGGGACACCCAGCACGCTGCACTAGCAGGAAGCACACTGCAGGGTTAGAGGGGCTTTCTTTAAGCAGGCTCCCTCTGAGGGATCAGTCTGTTGTGCTTTTTATTTTATAAAGGAAATCTACCGTAGCTGTCCTAGTCATAGGGGAAGTTCTGCAAAAAAATTAAATACTAATTGAGGAGAAAACCTAAAATTCACCACTCCCATATTGTGAAACCTAATTATCACTTGTGAGCACTGTCAAGTCTCCGCAGCACCTTTGGCTTTAAGAAATTCTGCTGCTCCATACCTGAACGGTGGCAGATGGTCTTTGTTTCTTAATGAATTTACTTGTGTGCGCAATGGAGTTGGATTTGCTTTCAGGGAAGATTTTCCCCAGCACCTGCTCTTCTTGGAGACAGTGGTATCAACTAGCTACCTGCGCCCAAGGTTTGCAAAAAGGTCTCTGGCTTCTTGGAGATATCTGCTGCTGCCACTTCTACATTTTTTCCCCCCCCTCCAAAGCCATTTAAAAGTACAAAATTTTAAGAGAAGATGCCAGATTCAAGGAGAAGGTAAGGAAGGGTAACGATGAGGGCTTATTTGTTTCCCTGAAGGCATTAAACACCTGCCCTAAAGATAAATCAGGTGCAGTTTCTGGATTCAAAAGACTTCAGCCTTGGCTGCATGCAATACCTCCTCAGCTTTCCCCTGCTGCAAACAACAGGCTGGAAAAAAGGTAATGGGGGAAGAGGGGACTGGGTCAAGCAACATACACTGCTGGAGCAGAATAGAAAGGAAACGAACAGCCAAGTGGTTCAGTCCAGGCTCTGCAGTGCTCTGGTTTAGCCTTTCTCCCCTGCGTATCATCAGGCTTTGTGCCAGCAATGCCGAGTACGTAAGTGGTGGCTGCAGAAAGCCTGTTTAACCTTGCACTGAAGTGCTGTCTGAACACCAGCTGGTCCTCACCAACTTACTTCTTGGAATGCGCCTCCATCCATTCCTTCCCTCCTGGAGCTGAAGGAGGGGTGACAGAGCAGGTAAGAGAGCACAGGAGTGCCAGGAGAGGAATGTGATCTGTCACTGAAGAGCCCTGAACCCCTGTTCCCTTACAGACAACATCACAAGTGCCTTGATAAGTGGCCAGTCTGTGCAGACAGCCAAAGTGATGTACTTAGGGAAGCCAGACTGAAACACCCTGTTAAACATGGACAATTCAGATCTGATGAAAGACAGCTGGGTCCCTTAATTAGAACATGTAGTTCACAGCCACATCCAGCTGTTGAGCCCTAATTTAGGGCATGATGAAACCAGCCCTTTCCCCATTCAGGAGCAGCAGCACCATATGGGGAACACACTGGAGCAGCAGGAAGACGCAGCAAGGCTCACAGTGCTCTTAGTGAGGGGCTGGCCCCAGACCTTCACAGGAACAGGTAACAGCCCCATGCTGTGTCTGCAGCTCCCATGGCCCTGCGCAGTAAGGCAGGGCACAGAGCTTCGTCAGCATCCTTAAAGCACAACTGCCTCATACTGCCCAGCATCTGAGTTTTTATAGCACACCCAGGGGTCACACGCAAGCACCCCTCTATCCAAAATACTTTTTGTGCTTGTGCCGAAGCTGCAAAGGAAGCTAGAAGAGACTGCTTTCAAACAAGATGCAGGACAAATAGCTTCAGCCTCTACAACACAATTTAATTCTCTGGAATTACACAGTTACCCACAGAGCTGCTTACAGATACCACTGGGAAAAGCTGTAAAGCAGAAGAGTTGCCATAAATATTTTTTAAAAGGTAGCTTGGCACCCCTTCTCCTCACAGGTATTTTTGCCTTTCCGTTTCCTTAGGAAAAGGATTTACACGTAACACAGGAGTTATTCAGGAGTCCAGATGTGTGCTAGTGAAGAAGTCATGCACCTGCGATTATTCTTTAGGGGGTTTTCAAAGTGTCCTCAGAGGCAGATGGCCAGTACCTCCACGCTTTTGGCAGGACATACACCATCCCCAGCACCTCACAAATACCAGTGTGAAAATTCCCATCTGATTTTCAATCAAAAAATCTGAGGAGTTGATCTGGTGGAAACAGGCAGCTACACAAACAGGTTCCCATCCAATATCCATAGAAGAGTGCAAAAAGAATTCAGCGTTCACAACCGATTTCCCGTTTTCCCCCAAGTCCTCCATCCCACGCGTACAGTCCACAGATTCTGCAGGCAGCCAGAGCCACGTCCGCGCCCTGAGGCAGAAGGGGACAAGCATTATCCCAAATTACAGAGGAACAACAAAACCCACAAGATGCTGCCGAGCTCTTCCACATCTCAGGTACGGGACAGCGCTGAGTGTTCACTGAGCACCGCACACCATTTTCTTCTCCATACCCTTGAGGACTGCGATCAGAAAGGTGCCACGACGCTCTGCCCCCTCCTCTGTTGTGGTACTTACAGAGCTGCAGGTCCCGAGTTCAGCCAAGTGACGATGAGGGGGATGCCGAGGACAGAAACTTTGGGAACCTGGGTCCCGGCAGAGCTCTGGGCCATGCTGGGGCTGCAGAGGTCAAACAAGCTGCCTCGAAACTTGACCTTTTGGGACTCCCTCCTCAGCATCTCCCAGACAGCCGCGGCTTCCTTCTGGCACTCCCAGAGCACCGTCAGGGCACAGATGTGAAATTCATCCCAGTACCTGCAGCCCGGAGACAGGGCACCGTCAGTCCCTATGTGTGGGGAGGCCAAGAAGCCGGGCAGAGCCTTGGTGCCCTGTGCCGGCCCTGCAAGCAGCTGCAGCCTCAGATTTTTGGACAAATTGTCTGGCTGTGGGGTGAGAACAGCTCAACAGGAGCCATGCGAGGAGCCTGGCCCTACAGCCCTGCACTGCTCTGTCTCCTTCCCCACACCATCACCCATCCCCTCCGCAGTCTCTCAGAGCATCTTGGTTAAAATTCCAAACATCACTGAAATTTGTTGTGTCTTCCCCCCCATGCAAGTCAGTAAAATCCATTATTTTTCATCAGCTTGTTTCCTTTCAGCACTGAGCACCCTGAACATCTGAAACTGCAGCCAAAGGCCCAGCACACTTCACGTATGGCTTTCTTCAGGCTGATTCGAGGCAAAACACAGGCACAGGGAGCAGAACAACGGCTCCTGCAGCCTCTCGCGGATTTATAAATAACATCAGCAGAGGCTGGGGAATTGTGATCTCATTAGACACCTCTATTTATCTCAGTATTATCCTGCACAAATAGAAGCCATTCAATGGCAAGAGACTTCTGAGGAGCTCCAGAAACAGGAACACAAAATAGGCACGGGTCTAGAAAAGGTGCAGCGGGCGCTGCTCTGCTGGCCAGCAGGACCTACCGTGCTGCCGCTATCCAGACCTCTCAGGGCTTTCTCCTTCCCCAGATCT
>CM021784.1:1829460-1848854 GCA_011076525.1 Nettapus auritus
GTGGAGTGTTAGGCTCAGTTCCTGACCACCCAACGGCTGCTGTGATCGCAGCGATGTGGCCGGGAGGGGAGCAGCTGCCCGTGAGGCCGCAGCGCACACAGCAGCACGGCCGCATCCCAGCGCAGCTGGATTCACAGGCAAGGTCCCTGCCTGGGAGACAAACCCACAACACAAAACAGCTGGAGTCTGAAAGTCTCCAAACACCATGGACCCTCCTCTCCTCCAGAGAGGTGAGCCTGGCAACTCCTCCCCAATCAGGTTTGTTAGCAAGGGCAATTGCAGCCCCCCAGGGACCTGCAGCACCTGCAGTCAGGCCCCCAGCGCTGCCGACCTGGCACAGATCGCCCAGCGTGGTTTGAAGTCAAGGTCTCCCTCCTAAAACAAGGATTTTGCTAAGGGACAGATGAGGCTCTGAGCCTGCTTGCTGCTAACCTTTCCCCGTGACTTCTTCCAACGAGGAGAGCAATTGCTCTGCCCCCACTGGGCCACCAGCTCGCCGCGGGGTCCCTCGGGATGGATGGGAACTGAACGGACCCTGCACGGGAAGGGGCAGCTTGTTTCAGTCTCAGCACGCCATGCTGGAGATGACACCTTTGTCCAGGCAGGCAGGAGCACTTCCTTTATTTAGCTTTCTTACCAGGCTTACGTCAAAATGCCAGCTGTGATCGAGTTCATTAAACAGAGTCACTGTGGCAGAATAAATACCCTGAGATAATGAGAGCCCGGTGCCAACCCAGGCAACCCCTCGCCTTCGCTCCCGAGCTGCTGCCACTGCCCCGGGCCAGCAGCAGGCAGCTCTGCCAGGAGAGGGTTTAGCCTGGCTTAAATATTTGGGCAAAACGTGGCCGGGGGAAGCAGCTCCAGCCTGCTTCTGCTTTCAGCAGGGATGGCAGTCCCCAGTCCTTCACCCTTCACAGCCTCCATCTGTTCAGGCTGCGGTGGAGCAGGGAAGCACCGCGCACGCAGAGCCGAGGTGCCGACACCAGCAACACCACGCCGCCTCTCGTCCCCATCTCCACCCCGACCCACGCGCCCAGGTACAGGAGCACGGGGCCTTCCACGGGCAGGCAGATGGCAGCTGAGGAGGGTAGGGGTTAAAAGCCCTGACTCAGAAATATAAATGGGACGTCATCTTTTTCCTCCAGCCACAGCGAGCCCAGCTTGCCACGCACCACCACCTGCCCACCAGGACCAGCACAAGGAGTCGGCTTGGCCAGGAAGGTCCCATCCCGAGGCCCCTTCCCAGGTCCTGTTCTTTCCTATTTAGTGCCCCAGAGCCTATTGAAAACTTCCTCTTACACTTCATCTGAGCTGTGAGTTTCAGCAGAGAGCAATCACGCCTCCGGCAGCCCCCCAAGCACATGCTGAGCCACACACACGACAGCCTAGAAAAAGCAGTTCCCATTTCAGCCCTGCCTCCCACCACATCCCAGGGAGGCATTTCATCCTAAACTGGGCTGCCGGTGGAGAGGCAAGAAGGAACAGGACACAGCCGCCTCCCCGTCAGTGGGGTTTCTGTCGGGGGAACGCATCCCCAGAGCAAATAATTAGAAATGAAAGCACTGAGGGTAGTTAGTTCTCGGTTCTTTTACCTCTTTCATTACTATCCTGGGTCCCCTACAGTTAATGTCCTCCCAGCACTGCAGTCACACAAAATACCAGGGGCAGGTGGCAGTTCCAGCCTGAAAAGACGATGGGTTGGGAAGGGAGGGAGGCAGCGAGCCTGCCCGGGGCTGCAGCACCTAGCTGAGGGTGCCTGCCTCCCACAGCCAGCTCCTGGTGCCTCCATCCAAACGCTTGGGGGTCCGGGTCGAGTCCTGCCAGCCCCACACCTGCAGGGGGTCACGGTGCAAGCCCTGGGGGCTGGAGCTATTTTTAAGGGCTGGAGATGCAGGCTCTGCCCAGAGGTAGATGGGTGCAGGGAGCGCTCCCTGCGTTTGGGGTCGGAGGGAGGCATGGTGCATGCACGGATGGATCCAGGCACACAGCAGCACGGAGGGGTGCTGGATGTGCACCCCAACTACCCAGCCCCTTTCCTCTCAGCACTGGTGGGGAGCCCGTGAGGGTCCGGGGCCCCATCCCACCCCCCCGTGGACCATCCCCACAGGGTGGGACATGCAGGGGGTCCCGGCACGGGGCCGTACTCACCCACAGACCCGGTGCAGCCCCTGGGGCTCGATGCTCTCCTCCTCCTCGTACGTGGCCATGTTCTCCCCCAGTTTCAGCACGCAGCCCGAGAAGCCTCGGTAGACATCCGTGCATGCGGTGCCCAGCGCCCGGTGCCCTGCCAGCCACCGAGGGTCGGAGTGAGCTCGGAGACCTTTGGGGATGGTGCCCACCTCCCTCCTGGGGCCACCTGGGCAGCCCTGGGCCACCGGAGCAGGGCAAGCTCCCCTTTCTGAGCAGGATGCACGCAAACCATGCACCCACCGCTTGTTTCCCAGCCCTGCCTGTCTGGGGGGGTTCAGAGAGATGATGAGGGGGGCAGCCCGGGTGCTTCCCTCCCTGCCCTGCTCAAGATGAGGACAGGAACAGGGGGGGAACAGCCAGCAAGGAGCCCCCAGAGAAAAGCCCCAGGGCAACGACACGGACGAAGGCAGGGGACCCCCACCAGCATCCCCCCTGCACACCCCACACAGCAGCACGGGACATTGCCCCTGCCCAGAGCCCCCAAACCCAGCCCGGGCAGCGCCTCCCCGGCTCCAGCACCCACCCCCCGCCGGGGTCGCAGCCTTACCCAGGGCGACGAGCAGGACGAGCAGCACGGCCGTGCCCCGGAGCCGCCCCATCCCACAACCCCAATCCCAGTCCGAATCCCAGTCCGAATCCCAGTCCCGTGCCGGTACCCCCCATTGCCGCCAGCGCTCCCCGCCCCAGTTCCGGCCGCAGCTAATTAGCGGCTTTGACCACGGTTAATTAATGAGGGGGCCGGACCGCCGCTAATGAGCACCTGGAGGGGGGCAGCCCGGCTCCTCGTCGCACCCCTGGGGCAGCGCCCCCCGGATCCGCGCGGCTGCCGGGACAGAGCCTGGGGGGGAGGCACCCCCCGGCCCCCAGCCCGGCCCTTTGGGACCTCCCCCGGCTGGTTTGGCGCAGCCCCCGGCTGGGGTCGCCCTGCCCCTTTCCTGGATTCCGAAACCCGTCCCACCCCTCCATCCTTCTCTCCTCCCTCCCTCTCTCCCTCCCTCCACCCCTCCATCCCTCCCTCCTTCCCTCCATCCCTCTATTTCTCCCTCCTTCCCTCCCTCCTTCCTCCTGCTCCTGCTCCACGCCTTTTGCTTTCTGTGCTCCCGGGCCCGGCAGCCGCTTGTAATTCCGCAGGGTAACCCAAGGCCAAACGTTACACAAAGACCTGAGCGTGTGTAGGTTCAAAGCCTTAAACCTCAGCACCTACAGCTATCAAACTGTCTCTGTTGATCCCGGCACCGGCAGTTCCCATCGCTGCGGTACCCTGAAGGGGATCGCACGGCATTTTGCACCCTTGCAGCCCGGCCCTGGCTCTCGGCCAGGCAGTCACTTTTCTTTACTGCAGCCCAAACGGGAGCAGGAGGTTTCCTGGCTGCTCTGGTGACATCGCTCTGGGGCTGGGCACGTCCCAGCTCACAGCCTGCTGTGGGCTCTGCCACTCCAGCGGCCCATTGATCCTGCTGGCGGATCAGCCCGCCGCCTCCTCGCCTAGGAGATGGGCGACAGTTTTCTCTCCTTTTCCAGGCTGGAGAGATGGGGATAGCTGGGCTTTTACCTGCCAGGCTGGTGCGAAAATGCTGCCGTGCTCCCCAGGAGGAAACCCAGCTGAGCGGAGCCCTGCAGCTGCTCTGGCTGCGTAAGGCTCCTGACCCTGGCCAGGCATCCTGGGGACTGCTGGTCCCCGAGCACAGCAGGGGCGTAGCTTTTCCTGGTGCCTGGTGATGGGGTGCATGGGGAAGGATTTCCAGCCCCTCTGTACACAGGCATCACCCCCGACATCTCCATCCCCTCAAATCTAAAGTAAGTGGAACCCAGCAACCTGCAAACACAGCAGGACGCCAAACCAAACACAACTCTCAGGCAGAAAGCGTGGCTCAGGAAGGCACAGCTCAGTCCCTTTATTCACAGCACAACGGCTCGGTACATGGCCCCACAGATCTCTTGGAAGCTCACCTCCTGCTCCTCCCAGCCCCGAACCTCCGGCAGCCCTGGAAGGAAAGCCAGCAGCACGGCCGCTTCACTAACGAGCTGGGCCTTAATGGGGGTCCCCAAGGCAAGGACCCCCGCTCAGCCAGCAGGGCTTGCTGCACGCTGGGGTTCGTACCGATGGCAGTGGCGCCTCGCCCTCACTGCGGGTAGCGGATGGTGAGCACGTGCTCCAGGCTCTCGCCGCAGGAGCGGGTGCAGCAGGGTTTGACCCAGCGCTGGGCCGACGGCCGGCAGAGCACTTTGGGGGCTGGCAAATGGAAGCGCTGGGGCAGGGTCCCCAGTACGTCCTCCTTGGCCTCGCCAGCCCCCCAGTTCTTGGCGAGCGGCTGGGGGTCCCCCAGCGGGGTCCCCGTCTCAGGGTTCATAGGCACATCCTTGCTGCTGGTGGTGTTGGTGGCCAGGCTGCCGACGGCCTCCTCCGTGACCTCCTGTGGCTTTGGTGTGAGGTGGCACATCCTGCGCCCGCATCCAAGAAGAAGGGCGCTTTTGTCCTGCCCTGGGCAGCCCAGCCAGCACCAGGGCATGGCTCAGCGTGGCCCCATCAAACAGCCCGCAGGGAGGGAGCACAGAGGGACAGGCTCTGGAGCACAGGGAAATGCCAGTGCCAGGCCGCCATGGGCTGCAGTGCCCGTGGGGCGCAGGGAACGGGGTGGTTTGGTGCACCCCAGGCTGGCCCCGAGCCCAGACCTCCGGTACGGCTGAAGCCAGCACCCTCCCAGACCGCCCCAAACCCACCTCTGATTCACATCCCTGCAGCTTATCCCCCTTTAGCTCTTCCTCACCCCTCCAGATTTGTGTCTTCGCACGGCAGACAAGCAGGGCAGGGGGCGCGGGGCCCCTCTGCCCCCCGACCTACCTGGGAGGGACTGGAAGGCTGGGCAGCCTCTGCGCCGTGAGCGAGTGCCAGCTCTGCACGGCCACGGCGTGCAGCCGCAGGATCCTGCGGTTCGTGCGCTTCAGCATCCTGAGCAGCGACAGCTCCTTCAGCACCTGCGGAGCGGGGCGGGCAGGGTGAGCACCCCGAGCACCGCAGCCCCCGCGCAGCCCCACCGCAGGGACCCTTACCTTGCGGAGGTGGCTTTTTGTATCCCTGCTGCCCACTGGGCAGGGCTGGTCCCCCATGTCTCCAGCCTGGGAGAGGGAAAGACGAGGAGACAGGTTAGGGTTAGGGCTAGGTTTAGGGCTAGGACTGGGGTTAGGGTGGCATCGAGCTCGTCCCAGCAAGCATCGCCGCAGGCTGGCACTCCCTGAGCTCCTTTGGGGACATGGGGACAAGTCCCCACATGGCAGAGGTGCGTAATTTGGGAAACCCAGCAGGGGCTTCTCCCAGCCCATGGCATCGCCCAGGAATGTCCCCATGATGGTGGCCAGGGGGGCACAGTGCCATGCCGCGGGGCTGTACCTCCTGGGGGGCAGCTGGCTCCTTTTGGGGGCCTCAGATGGCAGTGCAGGGCCGCAGGGTGAGGCGCTGGGGCAGCGGCAGTGGGGGACAAGGGCTGGGTTGTGCTCGGAACTGGCGGTGGCAGCGAGGACAAGGGCTGTGACCTCATGATTCTGTGACACCAGATCCCCGGTCTCAGCGCCCAGCTGCACAAAGGGGATCAGGGACAGTCCTGTAATGGGAGGCACAGCTTAATGGAGAATCAGCTCGGGTGACACAGCTCAAGACGTGGCTGGGAGTGGGGCTCCCCTTCCCTTCCTGGGGTATGGGAAAGCTGCAGGACCCCCCTGCTCCAGCTGGGCCCAGGGAATTGGGCAGGGACAGCCCAGGACACCGGGGTGGGGACAGGGGAGCCGCCAACCTGACCGTGGATGTCCTCGAGCAGATCTTGGGGACAGCGTAGGTGCACGGAGCAGCTCCAAAGTGCAGAAGGGACAGGGCACAGGGCCAGGTCTGCAGGTCGAGGGTCATCCCGTTCCTTCTTCCATCATCCCACAAGTTGGCAGCAAGCGAACCTGAGTAGGGCCAATGCCCAGCAGTCTGGGTACAGCCCTGGGGGGATTTACCCACATTTACCTGTGCCCGACCGCCGGGTGTGGGCAGCAGGACACGGCTGCGCTGCCACGTGCTTCATTCAGCTGGGCGCGTCACGGGGGAGGCCAGGCGAGGAGGTGAGCCCAGCGCACTCGGGGACCTGCCGAGGGGAGCACAACACCACTGCCACGAGCAGCTTTGGAGGGCTGCCTTGTGTGGGTATGAGCTATAAAATCCTGTTGTGGCTGAACTGAGACCTCCCTGTGTTTGTGTCCATACATAGTATGTGTGCACGCTTCACACACTTCAGTCCCCGATGGCATCTTCCCATTTGAAGCTCTCCCTTCCTCCCCTCCTGCCCAGAGAGGAGGAAAACCAAGCCATGCAGGGACCAAAAGGCTGGCGAGAAGCAGCGGGGCAGAAACAAGCACCGGTCCCTACCTCACACAGTGGGCAGGCAGCTCCTCTCCTCCACGGTCCTGGCTGTGAGCATCTCTCCCAGCCCCACGGTGCCCTCAGCACCGTGCTGACATCCCTCAGCTCCTCGGGGCCGGGGCTGCGTGACCGCACTGGGGTGACGGGGCAGGCACCCACGGAGAGCCCCGCTTCCCCCGGCCCGGCCGCCCGTCCAACGTCAGCGGCTCCGCGTGCTTCCCCGCCGCCGTCCCCAGCTCTCGGTACCCAGATGACTGTGAGCAGCGCTTTGCCAAGCCGGGGAAGGTGCTTTCACCCAGCCGTGTTAAACCACAACACAGCGACAGAGAAGGTGGCTTAAATGTCACTGCTGGAGGAGGCTGTTTCGGCTGCTCCTCCTCCCACTTTCCCTGCAGGCTGAGCGGGGCCAGGGTGGGTGTCAGGACCCCGAGCCGCCGGGACGGTTTTGGGACTGAGGACACACCGGGATGCCCAGCCCTCAAGCAGCACCAGCTCCACGGGCTGTTTGCAGGAGCCCCCAGGGCCACCTTCTCTCCCCGTGGCTTCCCACATGGCATCCTCAACGGGGTCACCGTGCCGAGGGTGCAGCCCACCAGGGTCCCCATCCACCTCCATCCCCAGCCCCCTTCCCACCCTGAGGGCTCAGATCGGGGGGCCACGGCCCCGCAGCCCATAGCTGGAGGGTCCCACGTCCCCTCCCGTGGCTGCCTCAGGAGGAGGAGGCGAGAGCGGGAGCACTGCACGAGGCAGCCTCCCACGCGGCCCGCGGTGACCTTCTCCGCCGCACGCAGTGCGCCCCGGTGCCGCGGCAGACGGTGGCTCACGCACCCTCTGGCTCCCACTTGGCCCTCCAGCAGGTAAGGGCTGCACCGGCCAAGGCGGGGGGCTCTGGTTTGGGGCACGGAATGGGGAGTGGGGAGCTCCAGGCAGGAGGTAATGGGGAGTCCGAGCTGTGTGGGGGAGCAAAGTGCTGTCGGGGAGAGCCTGGGGCTCGGCAGAGCCATGCTGGGGTGAGCAGGAGGGTGAGAGAACGTCACCTGGTTTGGAGGTTTGGCTTTGCACCCACCCGAGCACCCAGGGTGGCTGTCCCTGCCAAGCTCCTGTCCTCCCCTGGCCCCACAGACAGCAGGGAGGTCGCAGACCCCATCCCATTTCGCCCACCCTTCACGGTGGTACGGCACAGCTCCGCTCCGAGGGCTAACGGGGCTGGTCCCGGGCACCAGGGCAGGGAGCTCCTGCGCCCCCCAGCCCCTCGCAGCCCCTCACCAGGCCGTGCCCTCACCCTGCAGTGGTGCAGAGCAGCTGTGGAAGGCACAGCACCCACCTGGTGCCAACTGGGGGCTGCTGTAGGCATGTCCAGCTCAGAGATATCACCCACCTGGGGCTGTGCTGCATTTCTGTTAAGCCAGCTGAGTTTTAAAGCTGATGTTGTACAGGGAAAAAAAAAAAGAAATTTTTTTTTTTTAAAAAAAGTCATGATTATGGCAGAAAAGAGCATCCCTGAGTGGCCGGGCTCTGTCACTAACCCTTGCTGCTTGCGTAGCCCCTGTGAAAGTAAAAAGAGCTGGTGTGGTTTCCCTGGCGTGGGAAGCCAGCCAGGGCTGGGAGCCGAGCAGGGGGGGAGAACAGCGGGGGCGGTGGGACCTGTGGCTGGCGTTCAGAAAGCCAGAGAAATAACTCAGCACCAGCTGAACCTGCTGCTTTTTGGCAGCTCCTGCCCAACTTCAAAGGGGCTCAACCTCGCTCTTGTATCTGTTCTGCCTCCTGGTGCCACTGCCTGACCCACTGTGGGTCCTATCAGCCCCAAGCCCTAAGAGGGGCTTCCCTTGCCCCCTGTCACGCCTCCCCAAAACCCACAGGAGCCCCGAGCTGTCATGGTGAGATAGGGATGGAGCCAGCCCAGCCTGGCCCTGGCCCCGTTCCCCTGAGGTGCCAACCTGTCCCCGCAGCACCTACAGCCCCGAGGGGTGCAGGGTTGAGCCGACCCCGAGGGAGCACCCCCCAGGGCCCGGTGCTCCCCTGCCACAGGACCGATGTCAACAGCAGGGATTATTGCCAGCCTCACAGATGCTGTGTGCCCAGCCCCGCCACTTCCCAGCCCTGTCACCCTGCTCCCGCTGCTCTCCTAGATGCTCCTGCTCTCCGAGCCCCACGGGTGACGCAGCGCCTCCGCGACCTGCCCGCAGCAGCCCCGCAAAATGCCTCAAGAAGGGGGGTTACCGGAGGGTGCCGAAAGCAGGACCGGCACGGGGGGGCTCAGCCTGCCCCCGAAGAAGCGGGACATGACAGCGAGGAAGGCGCTGCCGGCCCCGGGCAGCCCCAGGCACTGTGGGTCCACGCCAGCTCCGGGTGCCTGCGTGCTGCCGGGGGGGCCCGGGGCTGCCTGCCCCTCGCCCCAGCACCCACCTCGCTGCGTGAGGCCGGTGGCTCCTGCGGGCACCCAGCAGCCGTGGGCACGATGCGCCCTGCCTGGGCACATGAGGGACCCCAGCTCCACCACGGGCACTGCTGATGGGGCAGCAGGGGGCTGCCCGCAGCCCCCGGGCATCACCACCACCTGCAGAAGGGGCTGGGGCACCCCCCGAGACTGTCCCGGGGCTGGGAGCTGCCTGCACGCCCCAGCCTGGATGTCCCCCAGCAGGCAGCACGGGGACAGGGAGGACACGGGGATGGGGACGGTGGGGGCCCCGCCAGGGCTCTGGTCTGCAGCCAGCCCGGTGGCACCAGCTGGGGCTGGGAGCACAGGGGGCACTGAGCTGGGCGGGGGGCTCCCCCCGGTAACCCCATTGCCCGCAGGCGGAGTCCCCAGGGCACGGGTGTATTACGGACTGGCAGTGGGTACGGGCAAGCTGAGCAGGGCAGCTGCCAGCCTGCACAATGCCAGCCTCCCCCTACCCACACCAAACCCCTCGGAGCCCCCCAGCCCCTCACCTCCGCCTTCCACCAGCGCTGCCCCCCTGCAGCCCCCTCCCAGAGCGGCTTCCCCCCAGGGGCCAGGCGAGGAGCAGCCTCCTGCTGACACAGGGGCTGTCCCCACGATGCCCACCCCGCCGCCTGCCCACATTTCCACCTCCCCAGGGCTGAGCCCCACAGCACCGTCCCACGCGTTGCTCTACTCCCAGCCGCTCTGCCCCGCGGTCGCCTACCGGCGGTGCCGAACCCCGGCTGGCAGCGGGGGGCTCTGGGCCATGCTGCTGCCCACGGCCAGCACGGCCTTCGTGCTGCCCCACTTCCAGCGGGGCTCCCTGGCGGTGCTGCCCGGCGGCGAGCAGAGGAAGGTGGAGGAGCTGCGGGAGGAGGATTTCCTGCGGTGCGCGGCGGCCGGCACCGAGCTGTGCATCAGCTCGTGCGTGGTGCGGGGCATCCAGAGGAGCTCGCACGCCGGCTTCGCCTCCCTGCGGGTCTGCCTCGGAGAGCAGGACGGGCAGGTGCGTGAGGGGCTGTCCTCGGGAAGGGGATCCCCACATCCCCAAACATACGGGGGCTGTCACGGTGCAGGCACTGACACGAGCAGCCATCCCCTGCTCATCACCCGAAGGAGATTTGCAAACATTTTTCCCCCAAAGCCCTGCACCTCCAGGAGCTGGCAGTGAGGGCTGCCAGGTGCAGGGAAGCGGGCAAGGACATCAGTCCTGCTCTGCGTGGGGGGAGTGGGGGCACCGGGAGAGGCAGGCCAGGCTGTGTGATCCCACCTACGTGTCCCCATCACATCACCAGCCTCATCCTTAGGGGACCCTTCCAAGCATCAGCCCCAGAGAGCTGAGAGCGTGCAGGCAGAGCGGGACCAGCCAGCCCTGGCACCCTAACCACAGAACCGGTGGCTTTCCTCAATGCCAGGCTGGCCCCGGCCCTACAGAGGAGAGGGTCAGAGGCCAGGGAGGGCTAAAAGGGGTGAACCCCAGCTCCGCCACCAAGCTGCTGCACGGCCTTGGTCACGTCTCCTGATGTGGGAGGGAAAGAAGGAGCTGCGGGGCCTGGCGGAGCTGCCGGGCTCGTGGAGGGCAGCTTGGGAAGGAGGTGGACAGCCTCCCAGCCCCAGGAGGCTGCCCTGCAGCAGCGGGGCAAGCAGGGGGTGCTGGTGGCGATGGGGCTGCTCCTGACGTGGGTGCTGGTGGCATTGGGGCTGTTCCTGATGCAGGTGCTGGTGGCTTCGGGGCTGCTCCTGACGCAGGCCCTCTCCTCACCCTGCCCAGGTCTCCATGGAGGTGCTCCAGGAGTTCCCCTTCTTCGCCCGGCACCGCGGCTGGGTGTCCTGCTGCCCGCACCGGACCTGCCAGCTCTACCAGCTCCCGTGCCAGCAGCTGGCCGTCGGGGACATCTGCATGGTGTGGAGCCTGAGGAGGCAGGGACACGACACCCACGGGGCTCAGCGAGAGCCTCCTGGGGACCACTAGCCCTGGTGGCCACCACGTGCTCCCCAGGGCATGGCCAAGGAGCCGGGCATGGCCAGGCAGTGCGGCCCCGCTGCCCTCGCTGAGCTGCCCCCGCGCTGCCGGGATGCTCATTTCTCAACAGCCACATTCCTTCGAGGGTGTTTACGGCTTTGCTGTCTCCCCGCTGTCCCGGACTAAAATCTCCCCTTTTAAGGGAGCCTCAGGAACTCGGTCGCTGGAGTTTCACAGGCTCGCAATTTATTGCCTCAGGAGAAAAAAAAAAAAAAAAAAAAAAAAAAGCCTTGTTTTTCTCTTTGCTCCACGATTTACTGAGCAAGTCAAGCTGCGTCTCATTCCCAGCGCTGTGTGTAAAGAATAAGATCTATTTTCACCACTGAGTGATTCACCTGCCTGGCACTTGCTCACCTTTCACTTAGCAGCTGTCTCCCTGCGCAGCTCCATCCTCCCTCCCGCCCCGCAGCACCCTGACTCACCTCCTGTTTTCTACAGACCTGTAATAGAAGGGAGAAACCTGACCGGGAGCGGCAGGAGGAACGAGTCACGTTGCGTTTTCTCCTGATGACGGGCACGCTTTGATGCTGGCTTCCCCGGGGACCTTTGGCAGGAGCTGAGCTCTGTGTCCTGGAAAGAAGATGTGTCATTTCCTACCTGGGCTGGCGACCCGGATCTCCAGGGGACACCTCCCAGCGACCTGGGAATTGCAGTTAGGGCGAGCGCTGGTGACACACGACAACGCCATGAGCCTGCACCCGCGGCACAAGCCAGGCAGGATGCCGCTGCGGGTAGGGGCAGACCCTGCGGGTATCTCCCAGGGGCCGGCGAGCCTTGGAGTAGGGACCCCGGGGAACAAGTGGAGACTCTCGCCACCTTCGGTGTCCTCTCTGTCCCCTCCTGCCTTTTGGCTGGGGCAGGCACGCCTGGCCAGGAGCAAAACTCATTACGTGGGGCTGGCTTGCCTGCGTGCGTATAATGGGACTAAAATGGGTGCCCCGCTGCGCAGCACGGCTTGTGCTGAAGAGCCGGGATGAGTCAGTCTCCGTGCGGGTGATATCAGAGCTTCGCCAGCCCCCTCCCCGCCAGGCGGGACGGAGGGGACGCGGCAGCGGGGTGCCCATGTGCGGGGTCTCTCGGTGCTGCCGGCGCCGTCACTACCGGGGGGGTTTGGGGAGCCACAGGGAGCTCACGAGCACAGAAACGGCCTCAATGCCTTGCAGGGGAAAGCGGTGCCAATCGGCGCAGACATCTCGCATAGCAGAGACCTGAGCTAATTCCTGGCCCTGCCTCTCGCCTCCCCGCCGGCAGGGCCGGGCAGGGCCGGGGGTCAGCAGCAGGGACAGCTGATGTTGAGCACGCCGCCCGGACGCGTGCGGAGCGCTCGGAGCTGGGGGCAGGCGAGGGCCGGCGGCTGCCCCGAGAGCCTCCCCCTTCCTGCCACCGTCTTCTGAGCAAAGCTCGTCCCTTGCACCCAGCGGCACCCACGGGAGCTGAAGCCGGCAGCCGTGGGCAAGAGCAGGGGGTGCAGGAACAGGCCCCCAGCTCAAACCCGCTTTCGGCAGCAGGAGGCAATTTGGGGACAGCGAAGGGACAGTAGCCAAAGCAGAGCTGGGACGCAAACAATACCCAGTTATCTCCAGCCATGCAGACAGAGAGATAAACAGGCTGAGAGGGGCCGGCAGGACGTGCCACAGACGCTGGGAACTCCCCTGGAGCCGCAGGAAGGGACGCAGAGGCCTGGCACAGCCTGCGTGCGGGGCTGGCGCTGGGCACGGCGGGCACCGAGTCACCCCGCGGGGAGCAGCCCTGCTGGAAGTGGAAATATAAAAAACAGAAAAGGGGATTTCGGGGGCGCTGCTGGGGGAAGTTGGAGCGAGCTGCAGAAGGAGTCCACGGCCCGGCCACCGAGCGAGCTGTCCGAGCTCCGTCAGCCGGCCGTTTGGGGAAGAAAAGCATAAAAAAAGGAGAGTGAATCACAAGCATGCTCCCTGCCCTGGCACAGCGGCTGCCGTCCCCGCCACGCGTGGGGCAGAGCTCCCAGCCCCCCCCGGCTGCCAGCGGGCTGCAGAGGGGGTGACACCGCCTGGCCGTGCCCCCCACCCCACCTCGGGGACCCCCCCGGGACCTCTCCTCTCCACGAGCACCGGCTGCCCCCCCCCTCGTTCCCCCCGTCCCTCCGCCCCGACAGCCCCATCCCCGCTCGGGGGGGCCCGGGGGGGTCTCCCCGCTGCCGGTCCCCGCCCGCCGGGGCCGGGCTCGGCGGCGCCGCCCCGCGCAGCGCCCAGCACCGCCCCGCAGCGCGGCATGGGCGAGCGGCGGCCCCGATCAGCCGGCCCCGCAGCAGCAGCCGAAGCCGCATGTCGGGCTCCGGGGCTCGGAGCCGCAACCGGCGGCTGCCCGGTGAGTCCCGGCCGGGGAACGGTGGGGGGAGGTCGCAGGGGTTGGATGGGGGAGGACGGGCAACGCGGTCGCCCCCCCCCCCCCTCCCCGTGGGTGCTCCTCGCGGAGCGGCGGTGCTCGCCTCGAAGCTTGGCCCTAAGACCGCGGGACCCCAGCCCCCGAGCTGGCCCCCGGCTGGTTTGTGAAGGGCTGGCCGGAAAGCTCCGTGCCCGGGAGGGGGATGTGCTGCGGGGGCACCTGCCTGGAGAGAGCCCGAGCTCGGGCACCTGTTGGGCCACAGGTTTGGGGCACGGTGGGGTGGGCACCCCGTGCCCCCCAGCACCCGGAGGAGCGGGTGTCCCCCCTGCGGTAAGGTTTGGGGTCAGAGGAGGCCAAGCAGAGCAACAGCGCGTGCGAAGGTGTTGGGGGACGGGGTGCCGTAGCCCTGCCTTGTGTCTGGTCCCTCCTGGGCACCGCGCTGCCTGCCTGGCTCCCCTGTCCTCCCGCTTCTGCGGGAATTGAATCAGGGCCCCGTAAATAGCAGGGTCTTATGACACAGCCTCTGCTGGGGAAAGAGCTCTGGGCGGCAGGGATATTTTTAGTGCTGAGACGCAGGGGATTTGGAGAGCGCACGGAGGAGCGCAGGCGATGAAACCGCTGCTCAGACAGGGGTTACAAGGTGCCATGTCCTCCCCGTCTCGTCACCCCCCTGCTTTTCCTAGCAAATGGCTCTGCCAAAACCACTGCCTCCCTCGCACTCGCCTGGTGCGTTTCCTCTCACCGGGGCTGGGGTTATTTTTTGCTTTGCTGTAACTCGAGGTCAGGCGTGCCGGTTGGGAAGGGACCGCGCAGGGAATTCACGCTCAAGCAGCCGGTGTCCGGGCATCCCATCCCCACCGGCCTGGCGCTGCGCGCTCCTCAGCGGCGTTCCCAGCTCCCCCCCCCGCTGCTTCCCCAAGGCTGAAGGAGCTGAAAGCCCCTGGGACTTCCTCGTGCCACAGTGTTTTTGCTGGGGCAGGGCTGATAGGGAAACGCTTGTGATCTCTGTGGGGCGTCCCAGAGGATGCTGCGGCAGCCGAGGAGCTGCCTCTTCCTCCGCTCCGATCTCCTGGCGCAGGCAGGGAGCGCGAGGTGCGGCAGCGGGGTGCCCCAGGCCGCTCTGGGGGTGCACGGTCAGGGGTTGGCTCTGGGAAGGTGCGGGGAGGGGGGCAAAGGAGACTTGAGCGAGGCTGCCCCAGCTCTGTGGGGATCGAGCCCATGCTTGGCACAACCTCTCATTTGGACCGCACACCTCGCCATCACCCCTTTTCAAAGAAGGTCCTGAAAAATGAAACTCAACTCCCTTGACATTTCCACGAGGTATCAAAGAGCTACGGTCTGAAGAAAAGGCCGTCCCCGTCCCCACTTGGCCTCGTGCCTCCGCTGACGAGCCTTCCCCCACCCCAAACACACCCCTCCCATTCAGCAGCACAGAGGGGGGTTTGTACTGGGATCCCGCGGACAAGGAGAAATGGCAAACACGTCTCCTCCCCGGGGAAACGCAGCCGGACGAGCGAAACGCGCTCGGCTCCCAGCGTGAACGCTGGCCGAACACCTTTCCACCGGTGCTCCCTCGAGCTCTCTTCTGCCCTCGCCCCATGGTAGCCACATCCCAGGAGCTGCTCGCCTTCCCTCAGCAGGGAGGATGCGGATGGGGCAGCTGGCAGCGCCTCACTGCCCAGCGAGCCGTGAGAGCCGGAAGGATCTGCAGGCAGCGGGGTGCTCGGTGCCGTCCCAGGCGCGCGGGAGGGCCTGGCTCTGCATGCAGATAAGCCTCCGGCCCCTTGGCTGAGCTCGCTGTAGTAATAACCATGACAATAGCAATAAAAGGCAGGCCACCAGCAGGTACTGACAGATCCCCCGCGGTGCACAGGGGCCGCATTGTGCGTGTGAACGTGTCCCTGGGTGGGAACATGCCAGCCGGATGAGACAATCCCCGCCGCTGACAGCCAGGGAGCATGACCGGCCGTCACATGGGCAAGGGCAGCGGCAGGGAACGCTGCTCTCCTTTATGTCCCCAGCCAGGGTTGCTGAGTAGCAGCCACACACTAGCTGGGCTGTTTGCTCCTCCTGTGCCCGGAAAGGCCGGGGAGGAGGGGGAAGGCTCCGTCCCCGACTCTCACCAGGGTCACGGGTCAGGCAGAGCCCGGCGGCGCAGCTGCCGTCTCCCACTGCTGGTGTTACGTACATAATGGCAGCTCAGTGCTCGTGCCCAGCGCCACAGCCAGAGCTCACAAACAAGCTCATAAACAGGTCCTGCTAATTCCTCCCTCAAGAGAAATCCCCGCGTGCCTTCCCCATGCACCCACAGGAATGCTGCCACCAGCACTGCTTGTGGCCGTCCCCATCGCGCCCTTCCGAGACGGACAGTGAGAACGTGAACGGCGAGGGACAGCCACGCTCACAGCGCCACAGGCAGCGCCTGCCAGCATTTTGGTTTATTTTGCATTTGTGCTGCAGAATTTGGAGACTCTCCACCTTACCTTGAAATTAGGGCCCCTTTGGGAAGATGCTGCACAGAGAGCTGGGCCATGGCCCCAAACATGGGAGCCCGAAATGAGACAAGGCGGACAGGCGGGGGGTCACGTCCTCCTGCTGATAAAAAGCTGGCACAGTCTGCCCTCGGAGCCCAGCCCGATGAGCTCTCCTCAGCCCTGAGGAGCATGATGAACCATGGGCTGTTTGCCAAAGATTTGGCACAGCTGGGCCGTGGGACAGAGCTTTGCCTGGGAGAGACGGGACGGGGCTGGCTCCAGCAGCAGCAAAGAACCAGCTCTGTAATTAGTGCCCTGGTCACCTCCGTCCCTGTCCCAGTGCAGCCCCTCCTCGTCCCTGGCTGAGCCCTGCTGCAGGTGGCAAGGCAAAATCCTCCCCTGCGCTCCGTGCTGAGGGGCAGCAGCACCCGTCAGCTGCTGGTTAAGCAAAGCTTAACCTGGACCGTGCTTTTGCCACCACAGCTCTCAGCCCGGGTTCTGCTCAGCACCGCAAGCCTCTGCAGGTGCCCAGTGCTCAGGTCAGACATGCCAAAGCAAAGGCCCCTCAGGGTTGCTGCCCCGGCCATCCCAGGAACACGCCGAGCAGTCGAAAGAGGAGCAGAGCCACTTCCAGAAAGAGCTCCTGAGGCAGGAGCCTGGGGTTCAGCTGAAGGATGTCCCAGAGAATGGGGTGCAGAGGGCAGAAGAGCACTGAAAGGGCTCTCGGGATGTGACATTTATCTCCAGGACATCTCCCCAGGCCCGCCGCCTCCCTCCCGCTGGGGTCCTACATAACTGGATGTTGCTGACAGCCCCCCGCTGCCCTCGTCCCTGCTCCTGCCAGACAGGGTGGGGATGCTGAGCGCTGGCTGCTGCTCGGCTCCCTCCCTAGCCCGGAGGAGTGGAAGGTTTGGGCTGCGCTCAGGCAAAGCAGGGGATGTTTGTTTGGTTCCCTTGGTTACTGCACTGCCTGCTCCAGTAATCACATTTTCCTTGTGCCGGCTGGGCCAAGAGCTGCAGAGAGGAAATGTGGAACAACTGAGGCCAAACACCAGCCTGGGAACAGCCGGGGTCACTAGCCAGGGCCCCTCCGTGGCGTTTGGGTCCCACCTGCTGCGGGTACCCAGCCCCCAGAAGGGATGCGCCAGCTCCTGGGATGCAGCAACAGGCTCACTTCTGCTTTCCTTCAGCAACTGCCCAAGGGCTCCGTCGTTCCCGTGCGAGCCAGGAACACAAGCACCGGCGCTGAACTGCAGGAGGAATTACAGGAATGAAAATGTTTGTGCAGGCAGAAGCCAAGCTGGCTGTGCAAGCAGGGGATGTGAGCGCAGGAGCCTGGGAGCGTGGGTGCGGCTGTATTTATAGCGACGGTGGCGGCAGGGGTGGCAGCAGGGGTGAGCGTGTGCAGGGCTAACGAGGTTCCTAATCCCTTTTGTTCCTTATGCATTCCTCAGCCCAGAAAGCCTGGAGCACTAACGCCAATTCTTGTTCCAGGGAGTTTCCCCTGCATGTTGACATAGACAGGCAACCCTCTGTTTTGTAGCAAGAAAGATGAATTCCCAACATGTGCAAACCGTGGCTGATCTCACATCAACACCCTTTCCCCCCTCGATAATTTACTTCAGCAGCAGTGAAAGCAGCACGTGGTCTCCCAGCTCCTAGCTGCCCTGAATCTCAGAAGCGAGGTCTGAGGCTCTGGCACAGCAAGTGCTGGTGGTGCTGCCACTCCAGCATGTCACATCCACTCACGGTGACCAGACCGCTGTGCTCCAGTAAAGCAGAGCAGAAGGGAACCACCTAAGCTGCAGCACAGCAGTGCCATGTGAGCTGGGCCGGGCAGGAGGGCTCGGACAGCCCCGCCTGGCCTGACCCTCTTTGCCTTCCTCCCCAGCCGACATGGAGCAGGGGCAGCGCAGCCTGGACACGGAGCAGATGCAGCAGCAGCAGCTGAAACTACGGGAGCGGCAGAAGTTCTTTGAGGAGGTTTTCCAGCATGACGTAGATTTCTTCTTCCCCGTGTCTCACCTGCAGATAGAGCATCGGAGACGTAAGTGCTGTGGGCACCGGCACAGGGCTGGGGGTGTTTCAGGGAACTGGCACAGCCGTTAGAGAGGGGTTGGATGTACCCTGTCCAAAGGCAGCTGGGGACGTGCCTGTCCCGCACGGAGACAGGACCACACACACTGCGTGTGGGCGTACGTGTGGATTACTCACACCACTTAACCAAAGGCACTGACCTTGGGTACCCTGCTTGGCTCCCTGCGTAGTTACTGCTGGAGACAGGCTCCTCCAGACAGCAGTTTGGGACAGGAGCAGTTGCAGTGAAACAGCGAGGTTTTCCAGAGGGATGTTTGAAGGAAACAGGATTCTCCCAGGGACCTCTTACCAGCAAGTGGAATTCAGTTTCCCACTGCAAGGCTGGCCTCCCACTTTGGGGTCCCTCCTGGCCTCTGTGGGACACACAGACCTCGCCCCCACAGGCTATCAGTGCCCTTTGCCAGGCACTTGCACTCACCTTTTTGCTGGCTTCTCTCTCCACAGCCCCCTTAGGCAGCATTTCCTCCATGGAGGTGAACGTGGACATGCTGGAGCAGATGGACATGATGGACCTGTCAGACCAGGACACCGTGGACGTGTTTCTGGGCTGTGGGACAGAGGAGAGCAGCGGTTCTGGGCCCCTGCCAGGTACAGGCAGCCCGAGCACTTTGCGGTCCGGCACGGGAGCTGTTCCTGCCCCCAGCATCCCCACCGGCTCGTTCTTCAGCCCTGGCCGCCCTGCTCTGTCAGTCGCCCATCCCGGCGCTCAGCGTGCCTGCGTACACACGCACACCCCCATACAAAGACAGCCCCACGCTGTCTGCCAACTGTGAGGTTGGCCAGACTTCACCCTGGGCTGGTCCCTGCCTCGATCCACCTCCACAGCCCAGAGGTACAGAGCCCGTGTATGTATTTCACTGCAGAAGACGAGAGCTCAGACACTTTCCAGAGTCTGTGGGGCAAATTCTCTTGTCCTGAAGCTCCTCCAGAGCAGCCCTCGTCTTGCCGTGATTTTCCAGGTCCCCACCACGCTGCAGAGCTCACTGGACTAAGCAGGGAGGCTGCAGGAGCCCTCCTGTCCCCAGCCACCCAGGAGCCAGCAGCGGAGCTGTGCTGAGGTCCCACGGGCAAAGCCTGGGGTGCCAGCACCCCACGCACATGCGCCGCAGCGAGTCGCCGAGGCCGACCCAAACATCTCCCAGCACATCCTGCCGGCTGCAGCCGACAGCCGCACGCAGCATGGCTCCGAGCCGTGCCTCACGCGAGACAGAAAAGGCTCCGCTGCCAAAAATGGGGAAGGAATGCAAGGCACGGCCTAGCGCCAAGCCGGGGGAGTGAGATGGGGAACGGCAAACGCGTGGCTCCCACTGCACCTGAAAGTGGGGTACGGGGGGGCAGTGCCGCCTGCAGAGGAACAAGGCGCGTTTGTGGGGATACCCGTGATGTTTGGGGGGCAAGAAGCTTCCAGAAGCCTTTTTCTTCCTTCTCTTA
>CM021784.1:1853854-1890882 GCA_011076525.1 Nettapus auritus
GGCCTTCCCAACACGAGGCACGACCCCAGAGCCCTTTGTCGAGGGGCAGAAGCCGGCCTTCGGCAGGCTGCGCTAACAGGACACAACGGGAAGGGATCCCAATTAATTCTAAAGACATCGGTGATTTCAGAGAACTCGGAACGTGGCCGTGACTTCCAGTCTCTGCCGGTTTTGCGAAGGGCAGGGGTGAAAAGTGAGGGCCCCCGAGAATTAAGGGATCGGTACAAAGGGAAATAGTGACACGCGGTGGGACTGCTGTCAGTGGTCTTCGTGCCGTGGAGCTGACGGACTTAAGGCTCCGCTCCTGTGATTTGCACGTGAGAAACACCGGCAGCACGGCTGCCCTGCGCTCACAGGCAGGCGTTTATCGGGTTTATCGGCCCTGGGGCCGGGCGTGCAGGAGTCCGAGCGGGGCAGGACGCCGAGCTGACTGGAGAGCGGCTGCTCGATTCCCAGAGCACGGAGCTCAGGGAGCAGCCGTGGAAAGGGCGAGGAGCGGTTCCGCAGAACGCCTCCACCTTTCAGGAAAGGCGCATCGCCTTGGATTGGCCCTCGCTTGAGAAACCAGAAGGCTTTGTAACCCCCGAGGGTCGATGAGTCAAGGAACTGCTGCCCTTTTGGAAAGCGTTGGCAACTGTATTGCACCACTTCTGAGTCTCCACCAAGTGTTCCAAGGCATGAACTTACCAAAGAATGGCAGAGGGCCTTTGCCAGAAGTTGAAGACTCACTTTTTCCAGCTGAGTCACTCTGGCAGAATAAGCCTTTTTTAAAAAAAAAAAGACACAAAAATAGTGGCAATGACTAAAATACAAGCCGAAGTTAAAACCCTGTTACTACAAATAAGACTTAAAAGTTCGAACAGTTACGGTCCTTAGTTGTTTCATCGGTGCTTTTTAAGAGAGGGCTGGCATCTAGAAAGCTAGCGCACCGATGTTTTTCCTAGCTAAAAAGGCAAAAAACCGAACAACCCTTGTCACTGGATAGCTCTTTCACCTCTTTCCCCCCCAGTGCTTTGGATGTCGTGTGCTTAGCGGCTGTTTTGGACACGAGGCAGCGTTTGAGAGCTGGCTTTAAAGGCGTGCAGGCAGCAGGAAGCTCTGCCCACAGCTACGTGGCTCTGACAGGTCCCAGCTTCAAACTGTTCTAAGCAAACCATAGCACAGGCAGGCCCTATACATAAGAAATGCGGCGCAAGGCCCCGAGGCGTGCTGTAAGTACACCAGGCTGTGTAACTTGAGAGAATTTCATCTAGAAGTGTGGCTTTTAACTCCCAAGCAGGAACTTGGGCTTCTGGGAGAGGGGGAGATTGGCATCACCGCACACAAAAAGGACTTCTTCAGCCTTTTGTGCAGGTTTTGCCTTCCTTGTGGACACCCCTGGCTTAACAGCTGCCTCCGTGGGGTCTGAACAAGGTTACCTTTCCAGTACCTCCGAGTGGTTAGCGAAAGCCAGCTGATTATTCTGTCCTGTCAGGGTAAATGGATTGCTGAGGACTTGAGGCATTCCTGAGAAACACAGAAACCTGCTATTGGCATCCCGATGCGGCAGGTCCGGTGCGTGAGAACTTCTCATCCTTCTAATTGCTGAATGAGCTCGGGGAATACCACGGAACAGCTCGCTGGCTCCTCGGGCGGATTGGTTGTAAAGGCGAACGATCCGTTGCAAAACGCCAGGCTTGTGCTGGGCTACTCGCTTTGACGTGTCCTGATGAAAGCTTTGTTTCTGGGCGGGAGAGGCGACGCCTGCACAGGAATCCGACAACGCCGCGATCACACGCCCGTCCCACCTGCTGGTTTTGAATGGTCTCGGGAGGGAAGCTGACAGGAGGAAGGGCTGCGAGCACGGTGCAAACTGATGAATAGGCACGTGGAGAAGCAGTGGTGTTCGCTTACTGCCCAGGCTCCGGCAGCACGGGGACACCAGAGGGCAGGACGGCAGGAGCAGCACGTGCTCTGAGGGGCTCTGAGCACGTTCGAGTGGCTGCGGAGGAGCGAGAGGAGGCAGCGGCGGAGAGGAAGCGACTGGTAAACACGAGCGGCTGCCAAGGCAGGTGACCCGAGAGCTCCTGAGGGGAGCAGGACACCGGGCGGCTGGGGAACAAGGTGAGTCAGGCAGGGCAGAACAGGAGCAACTGGTTGAGGAAGAGCAGGATGCGGTTGTGAAACAGGGAGCTCGCAGGAGCGCTGTTGGACGACAGGTAATTACCGGCTCTGGGACACGGTAATCTTGTGCTCGGATCACGAGGAGGGGACAAAAAACAAGGGAGGAATGTCTCATTTGCAAGTTGCACCTGCAGAGTAGTGCTTGAGCGTCTAGGCAAAACTGCACGTTATTACAGCTTCAAGAAGGGACTTCCTGCGCTGGGCACTTAGGAGAGCCGTACTTCCCTGAAGAGCTGGCGGTGGGGACACGGCTCTCCGTAGGGAGGCAGCGTGAGGATCGAGAGCTTGGGAAGAGATCGCTCAGTGCCAGCTGCATAAAGGGATCTCCAGCAAAGGCCCGGGAAGAGCACGCGTCTTGATAGCCAAGTCCCTTGAGGAACGCAGAGCCGCAGGATTCTCAAGCAAAGGTCACCGTACCTAAGATCTGCTAGATCACACAGACAAGAGGGTTTCGGCCTTTAACTGGTGGGGAGTTAAGGGGCAGAGGGAAATAAAACTTCCTACAGGTACAAGGCTTCACTGTGCAAGCAGCCGCGTGTGCTGGAAGTCTGAGAGGTTTGCAGGGTGAAGGGCACGGGCACAGGAACCTCGCAGTAAAAATAACCGCTATTAAACGTTCCTTTATTCTGCAGAGTGGTTTTATCGATTGCCGCGAGCAACTGGCTCTTCCAGAAAATATCAAGGTTTAAAAATGGGTAACTCGTTCCGAGAGCGCTGTTCGTAGGAAGCAGGCTGTGCCATGGGAAGGCCGGGCCGCGGAGTTCAGTGCAGCTGTCACGAGCTTTAATTGTACTCGTGAAGTGGAATCAACTGCAGAGCTGAGAGCTAGAGGCTCGGTAGTCGTAGCACTGCTGCCTCTGAGATATTTATGACAGGGGGCCTCGAAGAGCCTAGAGCTGGTACTGCAACGACAGACGCCTTGTCCTGGGCTGATTTTCTTACCCAACCCTTGCTGCGGAGGCAGAGCCCAGGGCAGGTACCTGCAGGCACTCAGCACCACGGCTTTAAGAAGGGCGACCCGAGGAGTGACCCGAGGACAAGGCACAAGTCCAGCGAGAGGAGTGGAGCGGACGTGATTTCGGGGCTGGATGGAGCCGCAGCGTTGTGCGGGGCTGGTTGGCGCCTTGCCCTGCGCAGCGTTTCAGGCGCTCGGGGGGGAGGCTGCAGGAAACGTCCAGCAGAGAGCACCCAGAAGGATGAACTGGCCACATCACCGGTTTCGTACAGCTCGGCTGTACTCGGGGCAGCGTCATCTGTGCCCCAGCGGGACAGGAACTCAGAGATTGGGGAGCGTGGTTCGGTTCCCCATCTGTTAAATCTTTTCTCTGACTGCTTCCCCGTGGAGGAGTTGCCTAATGCCTCACAGCTCTCTCACTCCCGAAGCAGCTCGGCGATGTGCACGCCTGGCTGTGCGGTAAGACATCAGCAGTCCCGGATCATCTGCTCCCACATGAGGGAAACTCGAGGCTCGCCCTTAAAGACGTGAGCTGCATGAGATGGGATTAACGCTGGGATTTTATTCCTTTAACTTCAGCCATGTTGCCGCGTAAAATAACTTCCTCATTCCTCCGGCTGCCTAGCTGAACCCCAGCTGTCCTCTGCTGGAGAACGCTCTCTTGCAGGACAGCCACCACAGCTTCATCTCCCCACGTGCTCTTAACCCGTTTGCCCCGGTGGAGCTTCTGGCCTGCATTCTTCCAGTAACGTTAAAACGGATGCTGCTGCCGGGAGCGCGGCCGTGGCGGCTTCCTGCTCCCGACACCCGAGCTGCTTGGTACCGGGGAGCTCCCTGAGCTGTGAGCCACGGGCCCGACCTCGGTGGTTTTTTGGCAGAGAACCATTTGTGGTTTTCTCTTGGCTTCTCTAGTCCCTCGTTCTCTCTCCCTCAGCCAGGAAATCCCTTCTGCTGCCAGCAGGAGCCCGAGGAATGTGCCGTTTGTTTACTCTCTCACTCCTTCGTCCCACTGACCTTCCCGCCCCCCAGCCCTAATCCGACAGGCCCGGCTCAGCCCTCCCTCCCTCCGGCAGCGTACCTCGCAGGCGAGTACTTTCAGATAAAAGCATTGCTGCAAAACACCCGTTCTGGCCAGGCTCTGGTTAGTTGGGTGAGGCCGTGGCGTTTCGCACGGCCGGGGCCGTCCCCCTGCATCTTGCTGCGTCTGGGCTGGCAGCTGCCTGTCGCCGCCGTGTGACACGGGGCAGCAGGACGAGCAGCGCGCTTTCCAGGCTGCTCCCTCTTGCAGCATTCCCCTTGTGCGTTTGCCTTTTTGGGGCAGTCAGCCGGGAGCTGTTTCACAAGCGGAGGGAAATCCCATCAGTCGTTCTCCCCAGCGACACCGACATCCGCCAGCCTGACCGCCTGTCGCGGTCCCAGGCCGCTAAGCTCCGTTCTCCTGCCCTCTTTCAGCGCTTCTGGCTCTGTAATGACACCTGTAAGGCATTTCTTACTTTTAAAACCCTCTAAAATACTCGAAGATGTTTGGCTTAGAAAGAAGGAGCCAAGCAGTGTAGCTGATGTAGCTGCTAAAGACAGAAGTGTTTTCTGGACCTCTGGTGCGCTGCCATCCCTGGGCAGAGAAGCCCTCGAGCTCGCTGCTGCCACAGGGTTTTGTGGTAATCCACGTAAGGCAATCCCGTGTTTACAGCTCTTAGGAAAATTGCCATTTTGAGACCGCCCCCCCCCCTTTGTTCCTCCCCCTTGGTTGTCTTATCTGCCTTTAGCGGATTGGCAAGGATTGTAAATCCCTTAAGCGGGGACTGTCCTCTCCTTGGCTGAGCGGCACGGACCTGTCGGGGCTCCCCCGGGCAGCGACGCCTGCAGTTGGAGCGTTCCGCTGCCCCGCCGGTGGGTCTGTGCCCGGCAGGGAGGCGGTCGCTGTGCTTAACGCTTCCCAGCAGCGTGGCTGAACGCCAGAGCAGCCATTTGTGTCTTCTTCTTCCTTTGTGCCACCTGTGAGCTTACCCCTCGCACGTTTATACCATCGCTCAGCTTTGGACAGCCTCGTGGAGACACACGCGTAGGAAGGCAGCTTGTTTCCTCTCGTGTTGTCCCCCTCACCTTCCTTCTCCTGCACTATAAAGAAAAGGGGCTCAGGACTTAGCCAGGTAAGAGCCCCGGAAACAACGCACGCAGGGGCACGCTGCTGGATCGGCAGGGAATTAATCGCGTCCCCAGCTTCTCCCTCAGGAAGCAGGGAAGTTTACACCAGCTCCGAGACACCAGAATTTAGCTGTAGGGGTTTGAGCATCAGCATGTGATGCTTGGGAACGTGTGAACTGTGCAAGAACTGCTGTTGATCTCTTTGCTGAGTGTCTGACAGCCTGGCATTTTACATCCCTACAGAACTGCCCACCCGAGGAGCTGCTGGAGACCGTTGGGAGCACATCCGACTGCTGCTGCCGCAGGGCCCCGGCCAGCCGGACACCATGTACTGCCTTCAGTGGCTGCTGCCCGTCCTGCTCATACCCAAGCCGCTCAACCCAGCGCTGTGGTTCAACCACTCAATGTTCATGGGCTTCTATCTGCTCAGTTTCCTCCTGGAACGGAAACCTTGCACGATTTGTGCCTTGGTCTTCCTGGCAGCTCTGTTCCTCATCTGCTACAGCTGCTGGGGGAACTGCTTCTTGTATCACTGCACAGGATCCCAGCTGCCGGAATCCGCTCACGATCCCAGCATCGTGGGCACCTAGAGAACGATAATCTTCCAGTCTGCTGACAGCTCTGGTTTCGCTTTTTAAAAAAAATAAAAAAATAAAAGGGGGGACTGGGGAGGAGGGGAGGGGGTGCTAGGCATGTGACTAAGAACAGCCTGTTTCCTGTAACGTGTGTGTGGACCGGAGTGGTAAATTCCTGACCAGCCCTCCCACTCCGCCTGTGAAATTTGACTTGTTTACTGTGTGAACTCTGGCCCCGCCACCTGCTTTTTTAGAAGCAGAAATCTTTTTTTCCCCCCCTTCCCATATCACTGGGAACGGACACCAGCCCTCCGAACCGGGAACTGGCGGAGGAAGGAGCTGTGGGCCTGTGTCCAGCTGTTGCCTGCTGGTGGAGCTGCCTGGCACTCGTCTGCATTAGGCCACGGTGGTCTAACGCGGGGCTCCCGGCCCTCTGATTCTGCTCAAGTAGCTACGGGAACCTCTCCATCTTTGTTTGTGGGGAGCCAGCCTTCCCGCCTTGCTGATCAAGGGAAGGCTCCATGGCTCGCAGGTGCACTTGGCCAAAAGCTGCTGAGCCAGAGGCAGTTGAGTCACCTCCTCCCGCTCAGCCTGCCAAAGAGATGCGCGCACTGCCCAAGTGCTTTCTGAACGACTTACGCCCGAGATCATAGCCTGAAAGCCTCAGTTGTGCTGCTGCTCTTGTAAAGCCTCACAGGCAGTGGAGGCTGCCGCTCCCCCTGCTACATTTCCAGGGTTTACCGAGGCGTTGACTGTTGGGATAAACAACTGCTACGTTGCAAGACGGGGGGTTTCCATAGGCGCCACCACCCTCGCCCCACAAAGCTCGCCGCTAGCCCAGAAGGCTGGGGGTGGGCAGGGCAGGAGCGGGTCCCGAGGTGGAGGCACGGCTTGGAGCAGGGGCTGCTTCAGCTGCTTTTGGTGACAGTGTTCTCAGGCCAGGGGTGACAGGGCGCTGGTGCTATGCAGTGGGGAAAGAGAGGCCAGAGGGGCGCCTGGCGCCTCCAGTTCCCCTGGCAGAAGGATGTCGGGGCTGGGTGGTCACGGGTTGCTCTTACACGGCCGCTGCTGAGAGCTCTGCACTCACTGCTGCCTGCAGCAGCGGCTCTCGGGGGGAACCTGCCCTGGGGCAAAGGTTTGCTTGTGAGCAAGCTGAGGGGTTAACACCAAGTCCTGTCCCTGCACTGTCAAACGGTTCCCTCTCGTTTGCCATCTGTTCATCTTTACTTCAGTCTACGAGTCCCACAGGGGAGAGCGGCACAAGTGGCTGCTGCTGTCCCGAGGAAGTTCGAGTTACGAGGTTGTGAAACTTCCCGAGTATTGTTTGTTCATTGCACAGCTGTTCAAAATGTTTAATAAAGCTTTATAAACTTTGGTCTATGGACTCCTGCCCAGCGTGATGCGTTCACTGCTCATTGCAGATGCCTCAGCCCAGCAATCATGCATCTCTGTGTTCTGTTCCCAGCACTGCAATCCCCGGCAGCCCTGTAGCTCCCAGCACCGACCGCATTAGCGGTTTAACCCAGGGCAGGCTGAGAAGCGCACAGGCAATCCCCAAAACAAGCTCATTTTGCACACAGCACAGGCGGTAGCTTCTGGCTGTGGCTGTATTCGTGTGACAGATCCTCACCGTTCCCTTACTCACTAAGGAAGCAGACCCCAGAGCTGTGTGCTGAAGTCCTGCTAATCCCAAGGCCAGCAGCCCTGGAGCCAGCCACGTGCACCTGAGCCGGTCCCGCGCTGTCCCCTTGCCACGGGCAGAGACTGGGCTGGGACCCAGCTGCCACACGTCCACCCCCGCTGCTGAGCCCTGGACACCAAGCCCGAACTGGAAAGCGTTCGAGGCACATCAGTGCTTACATGTCCAAAAAACCAAGCGTGACGCACCCTCAGGAACGGACGTGGCAGCCCCGTCACCTGTGGGGCTGAGGGGAAGCCCAAGAGCTGCCATGCTAGCTAGAGCGCAAAGAAAAACAGAATGGAAAAAGGAAGTCCTCTGTGTTGCCATAGCTTGCAAATGAGTTGTCTGCGCTCTGAGCAACTTCTATTTATTTAAGCTAAAAGGATTTTTTTTTTTTTTTTTTAATTTAAGCTAATGCAGTCAGTTTAAAGCTGTGTTTCAGTTGCTAATGAGCCAAGATGCGCTCTACTGCGATTTAAATAAGTCCTAGCCACAAAGCCAGACAGCCCTGGCTTCATACAGCCCAGCCCGGGACAGGGCTGCAGGCTTCCCCTCCCGCCAGCCCTCACCTGGGGAGAGCAGCACTTAAAAGGGGGACGCTGCAGCGACAGGAGAGATCTCAAACTGATGCGTAGGACTTTTTACAGCACTCCCACCCCAGACGCAGTTAAGAGCGCTCTTTGATAAGCACAGAGCCCTCACCGGGGCACCATCTGCCACTTATTGCGCCGAGATCCAATCTTCACCTTCAAGATAGAAAATTAAAGTAACCTCATCACGGTCAGACAGAAAGCCTCGGGCAGGGCGAGCAAGCCAGCCAGGTCTCACATCCCATGCTAATGCCCCGCTCCCCAGCTCATCCTCTTTATAGAGACCGTGAAAAACCAGCCTGCAACTGCAGAACAGGTCAAACCCGACGGCTTTTGGAGAGCAGCAGCACGGCTTCGCTGCCTGCGTGCCACAAACCGGGCCGAGCCGCGCGGTACCGGCTCCTCCGCGAAGCCGAGGTGACAGACGCTGGCCCTGCTCGCCAGGAGCTGTCCCCCCGCGGGGTGGCTCTGTCACCCGGGGGTCCCTGCAAGCGGAGGGGCTGAGAACAACTGCTGCGTGGTACCGCGTCCTGCCGAGCCCCGGCGCTGCCTGGAAGGGATTTGGCGCAGAGCAAGCCTCATCACCTTGCTCCCTAAATTGCCCATCTGCCTCGCGCTCCCTGGCTGCGGGGAGCAGGAGCCTTAAGCTATTCCTTCGCCATTCCATTGGAAGGAGATCATTTTCTTTTCTAGGTCACTTAACAGATCAGTGGCACTGCAGGGTCAGGGGAAGGAGGAAAACAACACAACCACCAGCCCAAGCTCAGATCCCAAGAACCAGAGCTGCAGAAGGGCTGGCCACACCTCGGGCTCCCCTCTGCAGCCTCGGGGCCAGCGGCTTCTCCCCCTGTGCCCCTTCCACACCTCTCTCCTGCTCCCACCAGCCCTGGGCTGAACCCGGGGAGCCACCAGCATCGCTCTGGGCCAGCCCTTCCCCTGCCTGCGCCCTTTGCTCTCCCTCTGCCTCTCACTCCTTGCGCAGAAGGGGCATTTTCCTCGCCCTCGGCGGCTGGCAGGAGCTGAGTGCAGCGGTTAAGGACTTTAGCCTGTCTCAGGAGCCTGGAGATTAACCCTTGGCAAGAGGGCTTTGCTGTGCCTCCGAGCAAACAGGCAGTGGGATGAGGGAGGACAGGCTCGCAGCCACCACGGCAGGTGCTGGAACAACGCAGCCAGCTAGACCCCAGCACTAGGACAAAACTACAACTTTTTCCACCTTCACCCTCTTGCAGCCTGGATCAAGAGCTGGGACTTGATCCACTTTGGGGAAAATTAAGGGGGTGCTCAGGCCAAGCAACAGCTCATCCTTCCTGTTCCAGCAGACCCCCCAGCATGAGCAGCCCAGCCCTCTGTAGCCCCCCCACCAGCCCCCGAGCCCTCTCCCCAGCTTACAAGGGAAGGCAAGAGCACAAAGCAAACAGCAAGATTAAGTCTGTTAAAGGAGGCGAGCGGTATAATCCCCAGGCACATCTGCCTGGCTCAGGATGGGGACACGTGCGGGGGGCTCCTCCTCACCCCCCAGCCCAACAAGCCTCTGCCCCCTCCAGGGACAAACCCCAGCGCTGCAGCAGCTTCAGGCCCCCCATCACACACAGGTCAGGGGGCTCACCAACCACAGATGCTCCCTCAATCACTTAACTGCCTTAAGGAGAAATAAAACACACAGCATTAAGCATCAAAGATGACACAACACTCACTCACCAGCCCAAGAAGAGCACCGCAGCAGAGCAGAAGCACAGCACGAGGGTTCCAGGGCACCAAAACCACCCCCACACCACTGAGGCTCAGCCACAGCCCTGCTTTCTAAGGGCCTATTCCCACCACACCACCGGTACAAATCAATTACTTAATCACCAGCTGAGGGATCCCAATCAGCACCCACTAATTACCCTAATGAAGCAAGCCTGCTCCTTGCCAGCCCGCTGATCCAGCAGGCTGCAGAAAGGAGCCTTCCCTCCCCAGCCCGGGCTTTGCCACCCGCACAGCCCTGTGCAGAGAGGGGTTCAGGATGGATGGATGCGGGAGAGGAGCCGGCTGCCGCCCCAGTACAGCCCCAGCAGCCCCCACCTCCCCTGGGAGCCCACCCAGCACCACCAAACACTTGCTGCATGCAGTTCTATGTACCTTACGTAAATCAGTGGTCCATAAGTGAATGTAAAGGTATAGATCGTGCTGGCCATTACCCGGGGGTGAATTTGGAGCTCTCTCAGAGCAGGAGGGATGTGATGGAAGAAGTTCCCCTTGCTGGAGGCAGCTCTGGTCCCGCAGAGCCCAGCCCGCAGAGGCGCGCAGCATCCCGCATGGCCGCGCACCGCAGCTGAGGCGCATCGGATGGAAAGAGCCCCCCGAAACACCAGGAGCCATTCAGAGAAGTTGTACGCGCTCCGGTGACCGCCCACCCCATACCAGGGATGCCAAGAAGCTCTCATACACGAGCTACACTTTTTTTTTTTTTTTTTTTTTTTTTTTTTGTGAGGTCTGTTTGTATTTAATTATCAAATTGCAAAGTATTTACAACAACATCAGAGTTTCAAAGCATCTCCGCCCCCCACCACCCACTAAGCTGGACATTTTCAGGTTTTTCCAAAGTTTTATTATTATCCAAAAAAAAAAAAAAAAGCTAAATATTTTACTTCGACACTGAAAAAGGCAGGTGGGGAGGAGGGGGAGCTGGGGAGAGAGAACCAAATCCACATGTTCTCTGCATAGTCTTCTGGAGATCTTACAAAAATGCTACTTTAAAAAAAATTACACCAGCAGAAAATACCTTGTACGGGTTTTGGCCCATCGCGTCCGTGTCAAGGGGCATCGTGGGGTAGGGGGGATTCCCCTCTAAATTACCGGCTTTGGAAACAAATTGGCAGACCAGGAGGGTGACAGAGGGGAGGCTCTGAGCCTGCGTGGCCTCAGTTGAGGCCAGCTACAGCAGGGACTGCAGGGACCCCGGGTTCCACCCAACGCCCTGCACACACGGTCAGATGGACGGACACGTAGACGGACACACAGACACACGTCCCCAGCCCTGCACCGTGCTCCCCCTGGGTTGTTTCCCTGCCTTCTGCCATGAAAAGTCCCCAGCCTCTCCCCATCGTCAAACCCCGGGGGCAGGGAAGAAAGCCCAGGGCGGTGCTGAGGCTGCCGGGGCGTTACTGCTCCGCCGTGCCAGGGAATGAAACAACTGGGTTGGGAGCACCCCGGCCCTGCTGTTCCCTCACAAGAACCTGTCCGGGCTAAAGAAAACAAAAGGTCACACGTTAACACGTGCATTCACCTTCTCTCTCCCCATCTCGTGGATCTAATCCGTCTTCTGCACATTGATTTAGAGATTTAGGAGCCTTCTCCCAGGGACGGGGATTTTGTTTCCCTCCCGTGGTTATGCCACAGGCTGCCCTTCGTAGCACTAAGGGGCTTCTCCGGGACCCATCAGCCACAAGACCAGGAACTAAAAGACCTCAGGGCATGACGGACCCTGCACGAACACAGACAGCAAAGGTGCTGGGGGAAGGAGAGGCTCTGAGTCCCAAGGTGGTTTTAAAAAAATCCATTAAAACACTTGCTGTTCTCCGAGCCAAAGGCAGGATCTCTCCATTTGTGCCATGTTTGAAGGCTTTACTATTAAAAAGGAGCCACCAACCCAGAACTCGTTCAATAAATAAGACACCAGGGAGCTGCGGGAGCGAGTGGGGGGCAGCAGTGGCTCTGCCCTGCTCCTGCTGGGGTGAGGGGCAGGAGCATCTCCCCCCGGTGAAGCGTGCGGCCCCAGCACCTTCCTTGCCTGGTTTTCCATGGGTGCTGGGCCACCGAGGCAGAGCCACAGGAGCTGGCGGGTGCCACAAACCACAGCTGAGCTCCTGGGTGAAATACCCAGGCTGAGAGCAGGCTGCAGGGGTGCACGCCCCGAGCATCCTGCTACACACCAGCGACCCAGCCCACCGGCATTTTTGGCACTGAGGGTGCTCAGGACATGGTGCTGACTGCTGCAGCCTCGCACGCCAGGACAGTGAGGGGTTCTAAGGGACAAACGCAGACAGAGACGGCGGTGTGACAGCAGGAGGAAAACAAAAACCACATGCAACCTGGCCGGCTGGTGGGGGCTGCGCGGCTGCGCGGGGGCTATGTACAAGGTAGGTGCTGGGGCTGTGCGCGGCCCCAGGGGTTCAGCCTGGGGGGGGCAACAGGGGGGCAAAGCTGGGCACGGCTAAGCAGTGACCTCCGAAACACAGCCGAGGGCCTGGGGAGCGAGCCAGTGAGCCTGCAGCCATCTGCGTGGCACAACGCTCCCCAGCAGCCCAGGGGGTGGTGGCAGCAGGAGTGGGGAAGGCAGCTAGAAACGTACCGGTGGACAACCGCATCGCAAAAAACAAGTATTTCCCCCCAAATGCCCCCACAGCCCGAGTGGCCGCCTCTGTCGCGTGCCCCAACCCCGCGGTCTCAATTCGGGGCTGGCGGCCGGGAGAGGCGAAGCGTTGGGTGGAGAAGCCCTGGGGGGGGCTGCAGGGGGCCAGGCGAGGGCTCCGTGGGGTCCTCCCCTCGATGCCAATCCCAGAAGCAACAAGGCGCTGCCCTGCGGGGACAGGCACGGCTGGAAGACTCGACTGTGTGCCCAGGAGGTCCCACGGGACGGGGCGGGCAGCGGGGCCGCGAGCAGGGCCAGGTCTCACCCCTGGTGCGAGGACGGGCAGGCACTGGAGGAAGGAGCCTCAAGGCCGGCGTCCCATTGGCACCATGGGCGTGTGGGATCGTGGGGCCTGGTGCCTCACAACGTCTGCTCTCCAGCTGCATCCCAGTCCAAACCAGCGCTGGCGCGTGCCTTCCCCACAGCAAAACGTCTCTGTGAACACCTCTGGGCAAACCAGAGCAAAAAGGGTGGGCGAAGGGGCAGGGAAATTTGTGGTGATTTTAAACCAGGGAAGGTGCAAGAAGCCGTGGCCACGTGTCTGAGGCGGGAGGTGCTGTCCCCCAATTTCTCTGGGGAAAAAGCCTCCCAGAAGCCAAGCCTCTTGGGAGGGGGGAATGCCCTGCCAGCCCGCTGCCCTGCTCGCCCTCCTGAGCCGATGCCAGCACCCTTGGGCTCCTCTCACCCCTTCGTTAATCAAGGGCCAGCAGTCTTAACAAGCGACGGGGCACCCGGCACCTCCCCTGGCCACAACCAGAGGCGATGCCCCGTCCTGCTCCGGGGCTGCTCTGCAAAAACGGTTCCCTCGGTGGGGAGGCCGGCCCTCCGCGCCCCGCGGCGAGGTCTCTGGTGCCAGGAGGAGCTCCAGGTCTATAGGTTCTCGCCAGGCTGGTACTGGGGCTCTGTCGAGGTGAAGTAGTCCTCCAGGAAGGCCTGCAAGTACTCGAAGGTGGGCCGCTCCTCGGGGTCCTTCCTCCAGCACTGGCACATGAGGTCGTGCAGTGATTCGGGGCACTCGGGCGGGCAGGGCATGCGGTAGCCACGCTCCACCTGGTCCAGCACCTCCCTGTTCACCATCCCTGAGGAGAGAGGGGCCGTGGTGCTGAGCCAAGGCCAGGCCGGACCCCGCACCGTGCCCGCCCCGCAGGGGGGCGAGGGGCTCCGTGCCACCTGGCGCCAGCTCTCACCTGGGTAGGGCACTCTGCCCTTGGTGGTTAGCTCGGTCAGGAGGATGCCGAAGGACCAGACGTCCGACTTGATGGTAAACCTGCCGTACAGCGCCGCCTCGGGGGCCGTCCACTTGATGGGGAACTTGGCACCTGGATGGGGAGGCAGGGTCAGGGGCTGCTCCCCCCCAGTGCAGCCCCCCGGCCCTCCTCAAGCAACGCGAGGCACCAAGGGACTGACCCAGGGGACAGCACAGCACACCCTGTGGGGACTGGGGACCGTGACATGGCCACTGCCCATGTCCCACCCGCACCTTGCCGGGCCGTGTACTCGTTGTCCTCGATGAGGCGCGCCAGGCCAAAGTCAGCCACCTTGCACACCAGGTTCTCCCCCACGAGGATGTTGGCTGCCCGGAGGTCTCGGTGGACGTAGTTCATCCTCTCCACGTAGGCCATGCCAGATGCGATCTGTGGGGCAGGGCATGGGGACTGAGGCTTGCGGGGGGACACGAGGGCCCCCCAAGGGGGGACGGCTCCGCAGCCGGGCCCGACCCAGCTGATGGGAGCTGGAACACGGGACTGGGAGGGGAACCACGAACCCACCTGAGCTGCCATATCCACGAGCTGCGGCAGCCGCAGATACTTGCCCATCTCTCCCTTCAAGAAGTCCAGGAGGCTCCCTGGAAGGAAGACAGCAGTCAGCATCCTTCAGGAGAGCAGAGCCACCCCCTCGGGCCAGCCAGCATCCCTCCTGCGCTCACCTTTGCTCATGTACTCAGTGACGATGTAAATGGGCTCCTCCGAAACCACCGCGTAGAGCTGAACCAGCTTCTCGTGCCGGAGCTTCTTCATCACCTGGGCTTCCTGCAGGAAGGCCTCCGGGGACATGGTGCCGGGTTTCAGCGTCTTTATTGCCACTCTCGTGGTGCCGTTCCAGGTCCCTGGAGCACAGGACACATTCATGGGGCCGTGTCCTCTGCCTGCCTCCCCCAACTGGCAGATGGGGCGAGGACGCTGCGCTGGGGACACGGGGCCAAAGCGGTCCTTACCCATCCAGACCTCTCCGAAGCAGCCCTGCCCCAGCTTAACCTCGAGCCGCAGCGATTCCCGGGGGATTTCCCACGCGTCCTTAGCGAGCCCTTGGGTCTGGGGCTTGGACGTGGGGCAGACGGTGGTCAGACGGTGGCACAGGCCATCGGCGTGTTCTAGTGGGGGACAACGTGCGGGTGATGCTCTGGCATTCAGGCACGCGACGTCTTCCTTGCAGAACACCTCGGGGACGCGCACCCAGACCCTTTCCCCTTTCTGAAACCCAAGCTGTGTTTTTCACAGGGTGCCCCCAGCCTGGTTTGGGGACCCCCACGCAAGTGCTGGCTTGCAGCAGCCCCTCCCTGCAGCAGGGGCACATCCATGTTGGAAAAGACCTCCAGGACCACCAAGTCCGACCGTCCCATCACTAAACCACATCCCTTAGAGTCACATCCACGCATCCACACATTTAACAGTGTGACCAGCAGGGCTAGGGAGGTGATTGTCCCCCTGTACTTGGCTCTGGTGAGGCCGCACCTCGAATACTGTGCTCAGTTTTGGGCCCCTCGCTACAAGGACATCGAGGTGCTCGAGCGAGTCCAGAGAAGGGCTACGAAGCTGGTGAAGGGTCTGGAGAACAAGTCTTACGAGGAGCAGCTGAGGGAGCTGGGATTGTTCAGCCTGGAGAAAAGGAGGCTCAGGGGCAACCTTATCGCTCTCTACAGGTACCTCAAAGGAGGCTGTAGCGAGGTGGGGGTTGGTCTGTTCTCCCACGTGCCTGGTGACAGGACGAGGGGGAATGGGCTTAAGTTGCGTCAGGGGAATTTTAGGTTGGATCTTAGGAAGAACTTCTTTACTGAAAGGGTTGTTAGACATTGGAACGCGCTGCCCAGGGAAGTGGTGGAGTCACCATCCCTGGAGGTCTTTAAAAGACGTTTAGATGTAGAGCTTAGGGAAATGGTTTAGTGGGGACTGTTGGTGTTAGGTCAGAGGTTGGACTCGATGATCTTGAGGTCTCTTCCAACCTAGAAATTCTGTGATTCTGTGATTCTGTGATCCCTTAAATACCTCTGGGGATGGGGACACCACCACCTCCCTGGGCAGCCCGTTCCAAAGCCTGACCACCCCCTACACGAAGAGATTCCTCCCGACACCCAATCTACACCTCCCCTGACGCAGGCACAGCGCCTGGGCATCACCCAGCTCCCTGGGACGTGGGGCAGGGGGGCCTGGCCATGTGCGGGACGGGGCAGAGCCACGGCCCTGGGTACGTACTGGAGTAGTAAGCCACCAGCTGCTGCAGGCTGCCGAACTGCGTGCGCGAGGTGATGTAGAAGCCGCCGCTGTCCAGCTTGCGGATCTTGTAGTGCTTCACGTTGAGCCCCTTGGCGTTGTCAAAGTCAGAGACCGAGAGGCAGTAGGCACCTGCGGGCAAAACCCAGCGGCTCGGGGGCTGCACAGGCACCGGATCCCCGCGGGAGGAGCAGGACGGTGCATGCAGGCTGCCGATTTTACCCCAAAAAGCACCTCTTATCTGTCATTTACAACTGGTGCAACAGCTGAGAGGCACCACGAGCTGCAGGGATCAATGCGGCAATAAAGGTGGGATGCTGGGGCAGGGACGTGGGGGAAGGATGGGGCCGCAAGGAGCAAAAGGGAAGGTTCACGCTGCTGCCTGCACGAGCTGTTTCCACTGGAATAAAGCAAATAGCGTCACGTTCAAAGCACCAAAGCAGAAAAAAAAACATCAAGGAGCTTTTCCCAAAGGTGCGTTTGGAGCCAGCCTAAAGCACGTTTCCAGGTAAGAAATGGCATCCTCGGCCAGCCAAACTCTGGAGATCAAGCTCACACAATCAGGAAGCACAAAACAAGGATCAAGAATCATTAGACCTGAAAGGAGGACCTAAAAATTGATCATTGCCTTTGTCTGGTTGCTCACAAGCAAGAATCTGACATTACGCAGATGGTAGGAAAAAAAAAAAGTATTTGTGGGACAAAAAATAAAAAAAAAAAAAAAAAAAAGAACAAAACCAGAAAAAAGCCAGGGAGAGGGCGTGCTGCTGGTTCCATTCCAAAGTGTTTTGGAAGCCTGTGGGTCCGTGGGTGAGCAAACCATTAGGGCTGGAGTGGGTAAAAACAGGACATCTCTGACTCCAGCTTGGATGCTGGGAGAAGAATGTGGCAGAAAGGGGACAGAAAGGAATAAAGAAAAAAAAAGCAAAGCAAAGCAGCAGCTGGGTGCTGCACAGGGAGCAAACCCCGGAGGCACAAATCCTGACAGCAGACGCTGAGCACAGAGGGAGCACCAGGCTCCTGCTCTGCACTGAACTGAAACACCTCAGGCTGAGAGGTGACCGCGCTTTCCCACAGCACAGAAATGTCACCGGCGATTTAACGGCACGCTGGCGCCCGCTCCCTGGGGACCAGCACCGGGGGAACAGAGCGCAGGATGCTCTCCGTGCCGCGGGGCTACGTTTGGTGACCGTGAGCCTCATCCCCTGCTCATGGGGTGAGGCTCCTCTTCCTCCTGCCCATCTAAGCCAGGGGAGCAGGGAGAGTGTCCAAGTGCTGAAAGACCCACACAGATATCCCGTGGGTCTCCAGGTGCTCAGGGTGGCACAGCCATTCCCAGTGCCATGACCCATTTTCCACAGAGGAAGAAGGGAGGTTGGGCTGGCACGAAGCTCGGCGGGGCGGTGGGCACCCCGTGTCCACGCAGCTGGGGCTCACCTTTCGTGGTCTCACTCTCCCGCACCAGGAAGGTCCCCCGGGGGTTTTCGGGGTTGAGCAGCAGCCGCTCAGACTCCCGGCGAGTGATCTTCCCGAAATACCACCTGCGGGAGGAAAGCCACAGGCTCAGCGCAGGGCACCCGCGCACCCCTTGCATCCGCGAGCAGCCATCCTGCGCTGCCGACCGCGGGCACCGCTCAGCACCGGGGCTCCAAAAGCCTCCCCAGAGGAGGGGCAGCCCTTGGGGCACCCCCAGCTCTTGCCGGGGGTGGGATTCCCCCACCATGGACTGTGCCGCAGGGTGGGGATGGTCTGCGGAGACGCACGTGGATTGGAAACCAAACCAAACCGAACCAAAAAAAAAAACACCCAATATAACAGGCCCCTGCAGGTCTTGCCCAGGAGGAGAGGGACAGGAAAGAGGGAAAAGCGCTAGGTGGGTGGTGGTTTTTTGTTGTTGTTGTTATTGCCTTTTTTAAAATTAAAATAAACTGTCTAAAAGATGGCAATTACTCTTCAGCCTGGATGGAGTCTGAGGGCGCGACATAGTTACTGGGGATGTAGCCCGTCTGTCCTGTAGTGAGGGAATGAGCCAGCCACCAGTCACCTTCCCTGCAAGAGAACCAAAACACACTCAGTGTGAAGCCAAAAAGCCCCCAAGCCCCCCTGGGCCGTGCCCTCTCCCACCTCTGGGCAGCGTCCCCATGTCCCTAGAGGCACGGGATGAGCAAGCAGAGCCCAGCCCAGGGGGGACAGCAGCGAACAGCACCCACACCCAGCCCCGCAGCAGGACCCTGGCACACAGAAAGACCCCACGGAGACCCCAGGGCATGGGGCAGGAGGGTGGCAGAGCCCAACCTGCCCCAGATCAGCCCTGGGAGCGCTGCGGAGGTGCTGCTGGCAGGGGGGTGCCCCACTGCCACCCCCGGGGGACAAGCAGCATCTCCGCCACGCCGGGGTCACCCATGTGCATGTGGGATGCTGTGAAATGAGGAGGCTCCTGGCTGGAAAAAAGGCCGGAGAGCCAAAATACCTTTGGAGCCATCTGAATTTGAGCCGGGTCTGGCTGGAGATGAGATGCAATGGAAACCCCAGCGAGCAGGTAAGCGGGGAGCAACAGGCAAAGGGGGAGGGAGGGGAAATGGGAAAAAAAGCGACAGAATGGCAGTGATTAAATAAAGCACCAGAAAAAAAAAAAAGGCAGAATTTGTTAAACACAGGCTACTCAAAGCAACAAAAGGGAGCAAATAAATAAGGAATGGAGCGGGCTGGAACAGAGCAAGGTGCTCTTTATGCTGCTGCAGTGCCCTCGGACCGGATCCAGTGGGCACGGGGCAGCCGGGCTTGGTGCTGGGCACAGGGGTCCCTGCTGCAGGCCCGGGGGTCCCCCTGCAGCTTCTGCTGGGGCCGAGAGGAGGTGGCCCCAGCAAGGTCTCGAGGTGCCAGCAGGGTGCAGGAGCCTTTGCCCGCTGCGCTCTGCCATCCTCCCCCTCATACTGCTGCAGGCACAGACCCCGCGAGCCTGAACCCTCCGATCCTGACCCCGGGGAGTTCAGCCGCCGATCCCTGCACACCTCCACCTCGCCCCAGCCCTGCGTGCCCACGGCTCGGGCCGTGCCGTCCCCTCGCTCCTTGTGGCAGGGGGCACAGAGCTGCTGCCCCCCACCTGCCCCGGGGAGGCCGGGATGGGGTCGGGGGCTGCTTCGCCTCCTTTCCCACGGGGCCGGAGCAAACATCTGCCTGAGAAGCGCCCAGATTTCAGCTCGGGGCTTTATTCCAGCTCAGGCTGAAAGGCTGCAATCTGGGAATTCGGCAAAAGCAAACTATTCCAAAAATGTCTCAGCGGAAGGAAAATAATAACAATAACAATCGCCTTCATCAAAACAAAGCATTTCAACAATTCCCTGCTCAGTTTTACCCAAAATACCCCATTACACCCCCGCTGTCTGCCAGCTGGCTGGGAGGGGGCCTTCTTTCGGTGACGGGGTGAGCGGATTTGGCCCTCAGGGAGGCCGAGGGTCACTGCTGGGGCCTTGCAGGATGCAGGAGCAGGGAGGGGATCGATGGGCTGCAAACCCAGCCCCAATACAGCAGCTACCAGGCAGCAAAACCGCCCTCTCACAGCCATGCCGAGCAGCGTGGTGCTGCCTGGGGCGGATTTCTCCAGCACCTGGCTCCTTTCCGAGCTCTCAGCCACAGCAGGCACCGCCGGGGTCAGGGGCTGGGGCTGCACCCTCGAGTCCTGGTGGTCTGCATGGCCAGCACAGCCCTCGTGCCCCTGGGATGTCACCGAGCACATGGCACACAGACCCTTCCCTCTTGACCGACAGCAGCAGAAGAGGGGAGGAAAAAGGTACGGACCCCTCCTGGGTGATTTAATGCATGAAGAAAACCCCGTGTGTGGGGGCTGATCCAGACCCCGTGAGGGGCAGCGTTGGCTTCGTCACAGCACGAAGCGGAGCAGGAGCCTGGGGCTAGTTCCCTGCTGGGGCTGGGAAGCGGAGAAGCACCAAACACCCAAACCTGGGGCTTTTTGTGCACCACTGAAGCCCTTCACGCAGCACATCCCAGGCTTCACGGACTGAGCAAATCCCCACTAATAAACGATGAGTGTGGGAAGGAGGAGACCAGGAACTGAACTGAAAACCTGTCTGTGTGGCACTGCTGGATCCCCTCAGGACAGGAGCGCTGCCTGCGGGACAGCCCATTGTCCTTCTCCCTTTGCAGGGCTGGCTTTGGTCTCCAGGTTTCGAGGTAGCAGCAGCGGGGACAGCGAGCCGAGTGCGCTGCGCATCAGGACCGAGCACACAGCAGCTTTAGGAAGTGCCAGTCCCCAGAGCGACCCACAGAAAATGAAAAAATAAATTAAAAAATGCAAAAATAAATGCAAAAACAAACAAAAAACCAGGAAGGAGCAGAAACCCAAACGGAACAGGACTGATGAAGGGTGCCAGACGCAGACAAGGGGTGCAGGGCCAGCTCAGACCTCCCTGTGCAGAGCTGCCGGCATGGAGGGGGCTCCACGCACTGCCCCGCTCGCCCAGGGAGGACAAACAAGGACGGGCACAGCCCCCCCAGGCAGCCTCTGCTCCCTCCTGCTCCCACCCGCCGCGGGCAGCCTTTCACCAGGGCAGGTCGGCAGCAGCAGGAGCAGCACCAGCCCGCGATACACACCTGACGTCCACTTTCCTCCTAACGAGAGCGTGGCGGGCAGGAGAGAAGAAAAACAGTCAAGAGGGAAGCTGAGATCACAGGCACCGCGTAAGCACGAGAAAAGCATCTGGGGAGTGGAGGGGGTGAGTCCAGGCAGACGAGAGGCAGCCGAGCACTGATGGGGACAGGGGGCAGGCGGGGACGTGACCCCGAGCTGGGGACTGGCCATGGGACGAGGAGGTGGCTTGGTGGCAGGGCTGCAAGGCAGCGGTGCCCAGCAGCAGGGCCAGGAGGACGGGGGAGCATCGAGCACCACCCAAACAATAGACTCTAATGCCAATGTCCTCAGACACGTCACTGCTTTCACACACGGCTCTGAAGTGCCCCTTGCAGTGTCCCCGGGAAGAGCTGGCCTGCCCGAGGCTGGGCTCGGTGACCCCTTTGGAGTCCTCTCGATGGGGTGAAACTCTCAGGGGCTTGGCCACAGGGGCACAGGGACACTCACGTGTTGTTGACAATTTGGAGGCGTTCTCCTTTCTTGAAGGACAGGTCCGTTTCGGTCCGGGACTCGTAGTCGTAGAGGGCCACGAAGGTGGTGACTCCACCTGCGACAGGAACCACTCAGGATGAGCGCCGCCACCCCATGGCACGGCACCCCCGGTGGTGGGACCCTCCTGTCCCACCACCCTCCCACCACCAAACAGAACACCTCTGCCCACCTAGCCCAAAACAACTCCTTCCAGAGGAGAGGACCCCACCACCACCAGGAGGAGCTGGAACCAAACCCAGCGAGACCCAACCGCCAGCGCCCGAGGGACCCGGGGCCGCACTGACCGGCCAGCGCCCCGGAGCGCTGCGGCGACGTGACGGTGTCGGAGGTGTTGAAGCCTCCGAAGAGCTTGGATTCGGCAGCCATGGTCCCGAAGGAGCGGCTGGGGGTGCGATGGGCATCGGGGGCAGCCGTCTTGCTGGGGGTCTGCGAGGCCGGGTAGCCCCCGTGGTGGGTGCTGTCGGCCGGCTCCAGGCTGCGCCGGCGCTGGCTGGGGTCTTTGGGCTTGCTCTTGCTGCTCCCCATGGTCCCGGGCTGGAGGAGGCAAAACATGCAGAGGACTTTTATTTTTTATCATCATTAAGCTGCTTCCCAGGGGTTTTGCGAGATGCCTGCCCTCTAGGAAATGAAACAAAACCCCCAGAGGCTTTTCAAGCACCAGCTGCCGGGAAGCCCGGCCCTCCTGCCCCTGCCCCGGGACGGCAGCGCTGCTGCCTTACAGCCCCGCTGCCCCCAGACGAGGCGGGTGGGGAGATGCCACACAGTGCAAGGTGGGGAGATGGGATAACAGCACAGCTGCCAGCCCCACCGAGGAACGCTGGGGCCAGCCCTGCTCGAAGGAAAAGGCTCCTGGACACCGGGGCGAGCAGCAGCATGAGCCCCAGGGCCACCCGCACGCTGCCGACACATCGGGGATGCTGCGGGGCCACGTCTCCGCTCGGTGCCTCCGGGTGCAGCCCCACAGCACACACAAACAGAGGGGACAGCCGGGAAGCAGAGCCACCGCAACGTGGGGTCACTGCTCGTCAAAAGCTCATCAAAAAAAAAAAAAAAAAAAAAAAAAAAAAAGCTTGCCAAATCTCCTGGTGCCCCAAAGCCCCTCCTGCACAGCAGGGCAGTCTATGGGGCCGTGCTTCCTCATGCGCAAGGGGTTTCTACCAGGGCATGGATGGGAGAAAGCAGGACCCAGACAAACGCTCACAGGACGGGATTCCTCCAGCAGAGGACCTCGGAGGATCCCAGCGGCACCGCTCTCCTTGCTCAGGACGGGGATTTAGGTGCTGAGAATGGTCCTGTGCAGCCCAAAGCCTGCAGCAAACCGAGCCCTCGGAAACAGGGAGCAGAAGTTTGGGTCGGGAGCGGTGTAAGGCAGTCAGCAGCTAAGGACCAAGGGATCTCTGCTTTATATATAGTCCTGCCTTGCCTTCCACTTAAGATCCTGCTCTATAAATACCTCCAAGGTAATGATATAAATGAAGGAAGGGAATTATTCGCCGTCTCCCAAGATGGCAGGATACACAGCGGTGTCCTGCAGCTATGGAAGGAAATATTTAGGCTAGAGCACGCAGGCAGGATGGAAAAGGGAGGCGGAGAAACGTCTCTACAAGGAAAAACCAAGCAGGTGAGGAGCAGAGGAGGCAGCCGGCGCCTGCGGGGCACGGAGCAGAGGGCGAACGGGCTGCAGCTGCCGGCCAGGCTTTGCCCCACAGAGGATTTTCCAAGCCAGAGCTGGGGCTGCTCCCTCCCCATGGCCAGGGCTTGGTTTGACCGCCAGGGCTCATTTTCCAAGAGCCCCGGCTTCAAGCAGGGCCTCAGCCCACGCTTCGGGGATTTTGGAGCAGAGCGGGATGGGAAGGTCAGATACAAACCCCGTGCTTGCAAATCGTCACCGCTGGCAGACTGGCGGTGGAGAAGAGGAGAGAGGCTGCCCCGTAAATAAACGTGCTGCTTAAATCAGAAGATGCTTTAGCAGAGGTGCAGGGGAAAGCGGGTCTTTAGAAAAAAAGAAGCAAAGCCCCCTCCCGTACCAAGAGCCACCCCCCGTGCTCTCCTCCCTTCGCTCACCTCCGTGTGGGGCTCGGGCACCCGCTGGCACTCCCGGGGCCCCGTGGGCTGCCCGGGGACGGCAGGGCTGTGACCACGGGGCTCGTGACAGCCCACGCGCCTCTGAGCAAGGCGTGCCGCTGCTCACAGCTTCCCCTGGCCGCGGCACTTCCCCCAGCAGGGACACAACTGGGATATGGCCGGGACGGGCAGCGGACGGAGCCGCGGCCCCCGAGCGCACCCATGGGGGTGGCTGTGGGGACTGGGGGACGGGGTCCTGGCCCCCAGCACGCTCCAGCAGCACTGCCGGGCAGCAGGGTTAAGCAATTGGGTTGCAAAAAGCTGCCCGCTGCCCGCGGCAATTCCCCACCTGCGGGTACCGTGCCCGGCATTAGTGTGCGCAGCGCCGCGGGCGTGCTCGCAGCCGCACACCCAGCACCCAGCCGGTTGGTCCCGCACGGCAGGGCCAGTGCTTGGCGCTTGCCTGCTCCCTCCTTTTTCACAACCTCCCAAGGTGACGGTGCCATGCGGGGGGGCTCAGCACCGCTCCTGTCCTCAGCCGGGCAGGATTTGGGCAGGGCTTCCCCCCAAGGTGCAGGCGGCGGGCTGGAGCGCAGCCAGCATTCCTCGCGTTCGCCTCCGACAGATTGGAGGCGGCAGCTCTCCTGCGGGCAGGATTAGCACCCCAGGCACGTCGCAGCCTGTAGGGACTCCTCTCCTTTCCTCTCCGGGGGCTCGGCGCCGCTGACAAATTGCAAACCACCGCGGTGCTGAGCTGCGAGGGCTCAGCTCCGCTGCCCCGGGACCGGCTCCTGGGGGCACCAGGAGATGGGGAGTCCCTCCCCGTGGCGATTCCTTACCTGCGTTTTTCCAGCTACAGCCTGGCCGTGGGGTTGTGGGGGGCTGCCAGCGGATTCAGCTCAGCTCCTGCTGCAGACAGAGGGACGTTAGTGGCCCAGTCCCCGCCGCCATGCACCAGCACCGCGGGCTGCTGCGCCCACCCTCCTCCTCCTCCTCGCCACCCGCCCACCTCAGCGGGTCCCCCCAGCGCGGGGCAGACAGCTCGCACCCGCCCGCTCTGCTCTCTCATGTGTGAAGAGGGGACGATTTCTCTGCTCCACTTCATCGCACCCACCCGGCAAAGGGCGAGGAGGCGGCAGGGGCAGCCCCGGGCGATGCACGGCGGCGAGAGGGCAGCAGGGACGCGCGGCTCCCTGGGCACCCCAACCCGCTGGGGGGTTTTTTGGTTGTTCCCCAAAGGAGGAGAAGCAAAGTCGGCACCGTGGGGCGCTTCCAGACCCACTGCTCCGTCTCGGATGGCTGGGACTGGGCACAGGGGCACTGGGCCACCAAACGGGGACCTTGTCCCCGGGGACATGGGTGGCCCTCCCCGCCCCCAACAGCACAAACCACGGCGTGAAGCACACACAACGTCTCGGAGCACCTCACGCTGCTCAAGCCCTGACTCAGCAAGAAAAGCATGTTTTAACCATTTTCAAAAGGCACACATACTTATTACAAGTGTGGGTGCTGAGGGGACGTGCAAAACACCCTATTTTCTGGCAGCGGCAGCCCAGGGCAGAGCTTTGGGTCGGAACCAGAGCAAGGAAGGGCTCCACGCAGCCGGGGGCTCTCAGACGCCCTCTCCACGTGCAAAACACGCGGGGGTCAGCTGCAAGGCACCCTGCGGCACCCCCACATGGGCCACGGCCCCCAGCAGAGGGATGCTGCCGTGCCCAAAAGCCAGAGCCCAGGCTTCCCTTCACCTCCAGGGACACCACAGACGGGTGCTGACGGAGCAGGCACCAAGCTTTTCCCGGTGCCACCGGCTAACCCTGCCGCACACCGCCCAGCCCAGCCTCCTGCCTTCATGCAGGAGCCCCGGGTGTCAGCAGCATCGCAGCACACAGCTCCACGGCAGCTGCTCGGGGCTCCTTATGCTCCAGATTTGCAGCACAAGGCACAAACCCGCACTGGAGCTGCAGACCCCCGTGTACCCCCACCGGCCGGGCGCCGTGCCGAGGCCGTGCCACGCTGTGGGTTTATTTTGCTCCCCTTCCCTCTCCCCCCTCCCCGCCAGTAAGTTTTGTGGCTATTTTTAGTGCATTTGATGAGGGTAACGAGCAGCAGCTGAGTGACAGCCCTTTACGACTTGAATGGTTTGTAATTTGTGCTTGACTAATATTCGCCGCCAATAATTGCACAGCGGGATGGGAGGTGGGGGAAGCTGCAGCCTCAACTCCAGGCTGCAGCACATACAAATAAGGCTGCGACGCGCACGCACGTGGCGTCCCCACCGCCCCGTGCCATGTCCCCAAGCCCCGTGCCATGTCCCCAAGCCCTGCGCCGTGTCCCCACCGCCCCATGCCGTGTCCCCAAGCACGGCCACGTTCCCATGGTGGCCCCGTGGGAGCATTCCTCGGGTGGCGAGGCGCTCTGCCCCGCAGCAGGCACGGCACCCCTCCCGGATCCCCACAGGGATGCTCAGCACCGAGTTCTGCACGCGGGGTCTTCCCAGCCCCCTGTCCCCCCCCTTGCAAGCAGCAGCAGGGCTTGGCCGAGCCGTGCAGCCCTGCCCAGGAGAGCCCCAGCAGGAGGGCACTGCCGCGTTCCCCCCCAGAAGGAACTGAACCGAAGCACGCTGAGCTGCACCGCTCGGCTCGGCTCCCATCGCGGCGCGCGGCAGCGGCTTCCCCGTCCTCTCGTGCCGGGGGCAGCAGAGCCCCCACGCAGCACAGCCGGGGCTGGGAACACCGCCTGAGCTGCCCGACACCCCCAGCCCTCCGATACCGACATCCGGAGGGTTTTGCTCCCCCCCAGAAAAATTAAACGGCAAGGTGGGATGTGAGAAAGGGCTGGCTCCTCTGCCCTACCTCGCAGGGATGCTCTCGGAGAAGCAGCGCGGGGGGAAGCGGCTGCTCGGGGGCCAACGCGTCTCCTCCCGCCAGGCTGCTTGCTGCTGCACCCGGACGGCTCAAGGATACAATGCAAGTTGTAAAAGCCACGCTGATAGCAGGCTTGGCAAAGCAAGGGGAAGCAATCTTTTTTTTTTTTCTTTCTTTTTTTTTTTTTTCCCAAAGACATTAACAAAAGACACTGATTGGGAGCAGACAAAACACAGAAATACCACGTTTGCTGGCTTCTGTGTAGCAGGAGCAGAAACCTTGGGAAATTCTGCGACACGCTGGGGCCCCGAGCCAGACAGGGAGCCTTGGGGAGGGAGAAATCTCTGGCAAAACAGGCTCTGTCCTTGGGGCTGCTGGAGAGCTGGGTGGGTGCCGAGCACACCAGGACACGGTGCTCCAAGCACGGGGACACCACGCCGGGCAGGGACATCTGCATGGTGACCCCCCCAGGCTTTAACACCCCTCAAATAGGTGCTGCTTTCCCTCCCTGCAGCGTGGTTGCAGGGAGACCTCTGCCAGCCCTGCCCGTGAGAGCTTTGCGTTAAGCACGACCTGAATCCCGGCTCGCCAACACCAAAATCAGAGCGGTCACCGCAGGTACAGCTGGGGGGGGGGCAGGCAGGGGGCCTCGAGCAGCCCCAGGCAGGTTTCCCCTCGCGCCCGCCCACCTCAGCGGCTCGCAGAGCCCCCGCGAGATGAAAAACTGCACCTGTCTGCTGCCAGACTGAAAAATGAAGCGTGCAGGACGGCGGGGACGCCGCGCGAGACAAAGCCGCCTCGTGGTGCAGCGCCGAGCCCACCGCGGGCGAGCAGAACCAGAGGGAAGGGGCGAGAAGCCAGGGACACGGCCCCGAGCCCACCCCACGCCCCCTGCTCATGCCGGGAGCAGAGACGGGTTGACGTATGGCAAAGCAAAAACGCCTGCCGGGTGTGCCACGAGGCAGTGAGATCCGTGGCTGCAGGCGGCCGATGAGCTGCCGTGAGCATGGTCAGGGGCACCCGGGCAGCCCCAGCAGTGCGCGGCCCCGTGCCCATCCTCCAGCAGCCCCCTCCCTGATGTTGGCAGGAGACGAGCCCCAGGCACGCACACGCAGCTGCTGCCCCACATGGGGGCCGCGGTGCCAGGGATGCCCCCGAAGTTTTGCTTCCTCCCGCTGCAGAGGCGATGCCAGAGCCTCGCCAGCCCGGCCGTGAGCAGTGGCACCGGGACGGAGGGGCTGGGGACAAATCTTGGGACACGGACGCCTTGTAGGGCATCCCAGTGCTGGGGACAAATCCCGGGACACAGATGCCTTGTAGGGCATCCCAGTGCTGGGGACAAATCCTGGGACACGGACGCCTTGTAGGGCACCATGATGGCAGCAAAGCACGCGGCCGGGGGCCAGCAAACGGCAGCGCAGCCCCTGGTGGGTTCGGGAACATCTCGCTGCCCTGCCCGGAGCTCGAGGCCCCGGCACAGCAGCACATCTCCAACGAGCCCCACGTGCTGGTGAAAAAAGGGGGGCTGCTCCCCCAGCCTGCAAAGCAGCCTTGGTGCTGCAGAGAGCAAGCTGCAGACCCTCTCCTGCCCAGTCTGTGCCAGGAAGCTCAAGCCTTCCTGCTGCTATCCCTCCTCACCTGCACCAGCTCCTAAAGCCAAAGGAAGACGCTCGCTGCGTCACCGACTCAGAGCAGGGGGCAGCTGCATTTTGAAGGCACCTGAATTAGGGCATCCCAGCTCGTCCCCCCCCGCCACAGCTCCCCGGCCACGCTTCCCTGTCCCTCCCAGGAGGAATCCTCCAGGACAGAGCAGGTCGGGCCGTGGCAGAGCAGGGAGGGATGCCCGGAGCGGTGTCACAGCGCCCAGCCACGCGCTGCCGCCCGGTGCGAGGAGCGGCCCCTCCCTTACTGCCCTGTCAGCTCCCGTTAAATTTAGAGCTATCTTAATTAAAGCTGCACGGCCCAACCTAGCAGGGGCCAGCGGGTCATGACAGGGCGAAGGATAATTAAATCAGACCTACAAATTCACCACCCTCCCCTCCACACACGGGGGAGAGTCACGTTCAGGAGCAATCTGGGAACGTGTCAAAACACGAGTGAGAGACCAGACCAGAGCCCTGAGAGGCACAAAGCAGGTGCTGGGTGTTCATCTGGCCAAGAAACTCAGAAACATTTAAAAAAAAAAACACAGAGAGGGAGGCGTGCAGGGAGGCAGGGACAGATTGTGCCGCCCCCCACCCCAGCATGCTGCGCGGCCAGCCCTCGACAGTCGTTTTTTGTTTTAGCTTTTCAGGGCGATGGGAAGCAAGGTGCCCAGGCGGGCAGGGTTTCACGGGATGGCTCCGCACACACCAGCAGCAGCTGGGGCCACGCACGGCCCAGTGCCCCCTGGAGCACCCCAAAGCCAGGGGAGGGCAGGGAAGCCCTGGCAGCAGGCGCCCTGACAGCTCCATCTTGCTTAAGGCTGGCAAGAAAAAAATCACAGGGCTGACCTCCCAAACTCACTGCCAGCTCCCCAGGGCGAGCGGGGTGCCAGCACCTCGTGCTTTCTGGTGTTTCAAGCCTTTTGCTGCCCCAAGGGCTCCTCCCCAGCAAGGGCAGAAAAGCGGCTTTCCTGAAAGAAAAGCGGGATCTGGGCGTAATCCCAGCGCGGCAGCGCCTCGGGCGCGGTTATGAGGCACGCAGGCATTTCTGTGACGGGAGAGATACGGACACCACCTGCAGCAGACCCGGGCACGACAGAGCCACGTCTCCAAAGCTTCAAACCAGGCAACAAGTCCAGCCCCGGGCTAAGAGCTGAGGCCACCACTGACCTTGGGTCAGGAAGGTGCCAGCCCAGGTTCCCCGGCTCCTGCAGCTCCACCAGCCCCGTACCCATGTCCCAGAGGAGGTCCCAGGGTTCAGGGCCCTGTTAGGAAGAGTTTGGGGTCAGGGAAGAAGCAGAAGTGGGCCGGAGGCTCCTGGATCCCCCTCATGAGTGCTTCTGGAGAGCATTTGGACACTTGGACGGGAGCACCTCGCCCCCAGCCAACAGACGTGTCCTCTGCTCCCCTCTGCCGTGCAAGGGCACCCTGGCAAACAAAGACAATAAATTTTTCACCCCAAGGCCAGCCCGGCACAGGGACAGGTCCCGGCGAGGCGGTGGGATGTCCCCGGGGAGATGCTCCAAGCTGGGCATGGCCTCGGGTCGCCTCCCGGTACCTCCCAGCCCAGCTCACGCCGTGCTTCCAGGATCCCCGTCAGGGCACGAGCCAGAAGCAGCGATTGCCAAACCAGCTCCAATAAAAGCTTTCCAAAGCCCTTGGCGTGCGTGCACCTGAAGCTTGCTTCTCCCAGACAGGTGATGAGGGCACCCTTCTCCTCCTGCCAAGGCTGGGAGAAGCGGAGGGAACGCTCCCAAGCGCGCCGAACGCCTGCGGGGCTGGGCAGCATTGACATGGAGCCGGGACCAGCACCAGGACTGATGGAGCCACGGGGCAAATCTTCCCAAAACCGCCCTCCAAAGACACCCCCAGAACGCACCCTGTCGGTACCAGCCCCAGGGCATGCCCCCAGCCCCCGGGGCTCCCCACCAGCTCCCATTTCCCGCAGCCCCCCCAAATGCACATCGTTCCCATCCTCCACCCGAGCCCCCCTGGGGAAGAGGGGCCGGGTGGCTGTGGGGTGACCCGGGCTGCCTCCGGAGGAGGAGCGCGAGGCCGGGGAGCTCAGTTCCCCATTCCTGCCTCCCAGCTGCCGGCTCCAGGACGGCTGCAGAAAACGGAGCTCGCTTCCGCTTTCTGCGAGGACAGAGCCCGGGGCTCCCCGGGGACACGCGGCTGCTGGGCAAGGGGCAGGCTGGCAGCGAACGGCACGGATGGGGCCCAAACGGCGCTGCCTACCTGCGGGCGCCGTGGCTGGGGGGTGTCACACCGGGCAGCACCACTGCCGCTGCGTGGCCAGCGGAGCTGGGCTGGGTGGTGAATCCTCCGGGCTGGGGGGGAAGGAAGGGGCACAAAGCACGTGGCAGACGGAAAAGCTCCAGATCAGAGCAAGTTGCAACCACCCCGGCCACGCTGGCGTCACCGCCAAAACATTTCCCCGCTGAGCAGAACCAGCCTGGCCAGTCCGGTCAGCAGCGGAGCTCCCCGGGCCCCCAAGCCCTGGGGGCCGCAGCTCGGGGTGCACAGCCCCTAAGAGGGGGAACAAGAAGCGAAACAGTGGCTGCTAAAAGAGGAGAAGGGCTGCGAGGTGTCCGCAGGGTCCCCAGCGGTCCCATGGGGCAGGGAGGGCATCGCCTCTCCTCGCCGCTGCCCCGCTCCTGGATGGGGACAGAGCAGCCCCCTGGGATGCGGCAGGACGCGTCCGGCTGGGGGGCACCACAAAGGAAAGGAGAAGAAGGGCTGAGGATCCTCCAGCCCCGCTTCACAGCAGTCTGCGCTTGGCACAACCCTGAATGTTTTCACACGAGTAAAGCAGAGCCTGCACGGCAAATTTATGCTGATGACGGGCTTGTTTTCCAGGTTACCTGGGGATCCCGGGGCAGCTGCTGAGCGCAGGCTGGGTGCTCCAGGGAACCTCGGGGCCACCAGCCCTGACACAGGCATGCGGAGGGGGCTGTGGGTGGCTGAGGGTCAGGGCTGGGCGATGCAGCTGCCAAGGCAGGGTCAGCCCCCGGGGATGCTCACATTACCCCTGCCTTCGCCTCACCTGTGTGGATGGGGCTGGGAGCAGCTGCCGTGGCAGCGGGCACAGCCTGGGAGCACAGCTCTGGTCTCAGCACCACCACGCTCTGCCCCAAGACGTGCCCAGGGAGCCTGGACCTCTCTGCTGGGGACAGCAGTCCCCACGGCCACTCCGATCTCTGGCACCGTTTGTCACCAAGACGAAGTGACCACCTTCAGGGGCACCAGAGGAAGCTCAGCACAGCTACCGGAGGGGTCTCGGGGGCGAGCTGAGATCGGCCAGACCCACACAGTGTTTCCATGCCTAAATCCCCGTGCTGGGTTCCCCAGGTGTGCCCCAGCCGCTCCCGCGGTGAGCGGGATGCTCGGAGCCAGCCGCGAGGTGCAGCCCAGCCGGTGCTGGCCGCAAACAGCCCCAGCAGATGCAAAACAAAGGAAAACGCTGAGCTGGTTGTCTTTCATCCTGCCGCTCCGGGAGGGGAGAGCCAGGCTCCGTGCACGTCCCGGCCCCGCACTGCTCGCTTGGGTGCCCAGAGCCCAGCCAGGTGCTGGGCGAGTGGCAGGGACCAGCCCGGAGCTGCTGGCACGGGACGAGCTGTGGGCACACGGGCACCTTTTCCCCTCCTGTGGCACGTCTCCCACCCGTGCTCATGTTGTTCATCCCACCCAGGGCTGCTGAGCACCCCTCTCCTCCGGGGGGCAGAGCCCGCGGGGCAGGGCCTGCAGCACCTCCTGCCTTCCATTGCCTCCGGTCCCCGGCAGCTTGGACACAGCGCGGCCGGAGCACAGCACGAGAAGCCCCCGAGCCCTGCGGCCATCACCACCTCCGACGGGGTGAGACGGGCTCAGAAGCTGCAGCACGCACGGACACGTGTGCGCACACCGGGGCAGGTCTCAGCCATGCCTGCTCTGCTCCCGGCGCCCTGAGCCCGTCTTCCCCGCGGGCTTTCAAACCCAGCAGTGATCTGGGAGCACGACACCGATCCTCACCGCGGGGCCTTTTGGGGCCCCACACGTGTCCTCCGCACCCCATGCCCCGACCACCACCAGCGCTGGTGTTGGATTTGGGTTTTCCCAACCGATCTGGGCCCCCCTCAGCACAGCAGGCACTCACCCCAGGCAGCAGCCCTGCCACTGCTCAGCGTCACCGACTCGCGAGGACGTGGCCTCTCCCCCGCCTCTCGTCCCGCCGTGGTGGCAGGGCTCAGCCCCACGCAGAGCTTCCCGAGCCCCCCTGGGCCGCGGGGGCTCCCCTTATCTCACGCTGGAGGCATCTGGGGAGTGGGCCCGGCAGAGCAGGGAGTGACTCCGAAAGCTGTTGTGTTTGCTTTTTTTTTTTCTTTTTTTTCCCTGTTTTGTTTCATTTTGGGGAAGTTCCCCACCGCACGGCTCCGCCCCAGGAGCATCCAGACCCCAGAAGGCGCAGCCCGAGCCTGCGGCCATGGGGACACCGAGCTGGGGAGGGAGAAGCCAAGCACAAAAGCAGCTGAGCTGGGGAAGGAAGCCCTTAAAAGTCCCAGCCAGGAGGCTGCTGGAGGGGAAGCAGCAGCACTCCACATGCATAGGGTCGCATTTGCCCTGGGTGAGCACAGCTGGGTCTGGATGGGGAAACTGAGGCACGCGGGTGGGGAAGCAAGGTGGAGCAGTGAAGCTCAGGCAGCGCTGCAGCCCCCAGCTTCTGCTAGGCCAGCTGCGAGGGGGGGAACTTTTTGGATGTGGCTGCTCAGACACACGGCAGCCCGCAGGCACGGGGAGCTGCTGGGGCCGGACAACGTCGCTGCGCCCGAGGCTACGCGGCACCAACTCCGCTGCCAGCCCCCCGGCATGGCTTAGCCCTGGCCGAGCGGAGACCACCCAGCTCAGCCCACCCGAGGCTGCCCTGCCATCCTCTGCCACCTCAGGACCCCAAACCCCTTCCCAAGAGCTCCCTACCCCCGAGCCGGGCACCCGTAGCCATGGGGACCCCGCATGGGAGGAGGGCACGAGGCTGAGCTCAGCCCGGCCGCCCCGTGGCAGTGAGGCAAAGGTGAGATTTCTCCCCCCCTTCCCAGGGCTTCACACGGGCGTTTCGGTGCCTTGTGGCAGCACCGAGGGAAAGTGACACAAGTGTCCCCAAGCCACACGCAGGGGGAGGCGCTGACCCAGCGGGACCAGCTCGCTGCTCGCCCTTGCAGAGCCCTCGGCGTGCCCGTGCTGCCACCTCGGGCGGCCCTGCTGTGCCCCAGCCCGGGGACAGGCACGGCAGGGCGGCTGTCACCGAGCCGGCGGTGGCACCAGGGTGACAGCAGGGGGTTGGTGACGGGGAGAGGCAGGGGATGGGCGCAGAGCACAGGCTCACGAGACTGCACTGCTGCTGAAAGCGGCGCTTCCTCATTTTCCTCTCTGAAAGCCCTCTCGCTCACGCAGCCAAGCACCGAGACAAGCCTGCTGACCCTCGGGTTCCACTACGGATATTTCGGCTACTTCACCGCATCGCCACGCAACACCAACACAGCCTGCAGCTGCGGGGCTCGGGCAGGCTTCTGCGGGGTCTGAAGCAAAACCTCCACCCGGATCCCCGTTCCCCGGGGTTTCTCCTCCTTGCTCCCTGCACCGCTCTCGTCCCCTCCGTGCCCCAAGGGTCCCTTTGCTGGTTTTCGGGCACTGCCTCCACAGGTGCCCCCGTGCCCTGCGGCAGCCCCAGCAGCCCCCAGCGTGTCCCAGGCGCTCCCCAGCTCGGTGCTTGTGGAGGCGGAGGGCAGCGAGGAGATACGTAGCCTCGAGGGAAGTCAGCGCAAGACGCAGATTTACAGGTCCTGGCTCCTGGCCCACGTTCAAACCACATTCATTCTCAAAATCCTTTTCGGTGCTTTATTTTTCAAGCCATGCTCAGCAGAGGCATGTGCAAAGCGGCGCCGCTTCCCTCGCGCCCAGCTTCGCCAAGGGCCTCGCACCAAGGCCGTCCGTGCCAGAAGCGGACCCGGGCGCACCTGAGCTGCGACGCAGCCCACACGGCTCCAGCTGTGCTCAGCCAAACACTTCCCCCCTTTTTTTCCTCCCTCCCAACTGGACCACAGGGTGGACTATCTCATGGCTCGCTGCCAGTTTAAAGCATCAAGGACCAAAACCATTACTCCCCCACCTCCCGAGGCACGCACGTTTCTGCTCCCGGGAGGCCCTGGCACAACGCGAGCCCCGGCGGAACAGCTCCGAGTGCCCCCAAGTCGGAGGAGGCAGAAAACAGAAGGATGTCGGAATGGAAACGGTGACCATGGCGCTCCAGTCACACGGACGGCACGGCCAGGAGGGGAACTTCCACGCAAAGAGGTTCGAGCCGGTTGGTGAGCGCCACGCGGCGGGGAGCCTGCCCGCACCGGGCACACGCGCTGCTCCGGCGGGGCTTCGAGGCGAAGTGCTGAGGAAGTGAGGTCAGACGGGAAATTGTTCCAGGAGATAAAGGAACGAGTTAGAAGCCACGCAGCAGAATGGGCAGTGCAGGAAACAATAGTGCCTCAGATAGCCCGGCACGCTTCCCCCCACGAGGCCGCGCAGGCAGCGCTCTGTGGAAGCGAAGCTCTCGTGCTCTTCCCCCCTGAACACGCTGGGAGGAAGCGGGGGCTGTTGCTTCAGCCAGGCTTGCTCCAGCTGTTGCCCTGTCAAGGCGTTACACGCGCTCGCTGGGCGCTATAACGAGTGGCCAAGCCCTCCCTGCCCCACCAAATACCGATTTCATCCGTGTGAGCGGCTCCACGAGCCAGGCACAGCCCCGGCTGGGGGCATGCAGGGGAGGCAGGGGTCCCGGGGGGCACAGGAGCCACCAGCTCCATCCCCTCTGCTCCCCCCTTGCCTCCATGAGCCCAGAGAAACCGTGCTGCTCGCCCTGGGCCAGCCCGCCCTCGGGAGCGCCGATGTCCCCTCCGTGCCACCACAGAGCTTCCTGTCCCCGCAGCAGAGCCTCTGCGCCTCCTGGCCACCGCAAGCCGCAGCTCCTTCCCCTTCCCAGCCCTCACCGCCCCCCCCCCAGCACCGAGGTGATCTGCCTTCACGTGGGACAAAGTCATTAAAAGGCAGAGATATCGCTAAGGCATCTCCATCACACCGCAAGGCCACTAAATACCCAGACAGGGAACAGCGGACTTCCCTTCACTGCCGCGTCAGCCCAGGAACAACGCTGACCCCACAAATAACCCCGTCCCCAAAATCCTCGGGCTGGGTTTTGTTGAAGCTCCTAAGCATGAGGTGCCTGGACGAGCCCCTGCCCCGCCACTCCCGGGTCAAAGCCTGGCCCTGGGAGCCCCCACGCAGAGGTGCCCTTCTGTGAAAAAGCAGCGCTGACCGGCTAATGGTTAGGGACACGGCTCCCCGGGGAGCTGGCAGGCAGCCTCATCTTGGAGGCACCAAGGTCTGTCCTGGGGCCAGATCCTGAGCTGGCACAGGGTGGCACAGAACGGGTGAGAGCACAGGGAGCGGCGCAGGATCGCTCTCCCCATCTGCAGAAGTGCTGGGAGCAGCCCCGCAGGGGGAACATCAGAAATACCAGGACATCAGAGAGGACGTCGTTCTCAAAGTTGGTGACATCCCCCCGTGCGACCCATCGCACCTCCCCGGGAACTGCTGGTGACATTTTGGAGCCTGGGCATGCGTTGAGGTGCTGATGGGGTTCCCCGGGACAACGGCCTCCAGCCCCAAAGGCCGGACCTGGGGGCAGGCGGCCGTGGCTCGGTCCCACGCCCGCGTGCTAGTCACCGCTGGCGGTGGGTGCCTCATCAGGTTGGAGAGGAGGGACAAAACCCTCCCGCTTCCTGCCTGCCGCACACCTCCTCCTCCCGGGGGGAGCACCAGCCTGGGAGGAGGGAAAAAATAAATAAATAAACCAAGCCTTTTGTTGCCACCCTCGTGCAGCTCGGCTGGCGCACAGCACTGCTGGACGCGCGCTGTCCCGTCCCCGGGACGTGAGCACCGTACCCCGGCCTCGAAGGCCGCCGGGCGGTGGGACCTGTCCTGGGGACCCCCCTGCACCGAGCAGCCCCACCACGTCCCCTTCCCTCGCGTCGTGTCCAGAACGACCCATGACATTCCTGTGGCCCTACGTCCTCTGGGGTGGCCACAGCAACGTGCCAACACCCTTGGGAACGGCACCCCGAGCCCCTAGGGCAGCGCAGGGAGGGGACCGGGATGGGGACCGAGGTCACCGCCTGGCTCCACACGGGGACCGAGCATGTTGGATGCTGTGGATGCCCCCGGTGGGTTTCGCATCTCTCCGAGGCGACGCTCCACACCAGGCAGGGTCGGCGCCCCGATACGGCACCACGAGAGGAGCCCGGCCCCGCTTTGGCTGTGCCGAACCCCGCGCTGCTTCCCCGGGGCTGCGACACGGACGGCGGGGACGCGCCAGCGCCATGGCTCGCAGCCACGCGGGGCCACCGTGTCCCTCGGGTGGCCGTGGGGGAACTCGGCGGCTGGATAAAGCCCTTGGTGGGGCGAGCCGGGGCGCCGCAGCCTCCCAGCGGGCTGCTGCCCTCCACCCCGGCGATGGGCGCAGCATCGCCCCGGCCCGACGCGGCCCCCCCGGGGCCGGACACGAGCCCCCCGAAATCACCGGCGAGCGAACCCCGCGAGGGAAAGGGCTCGGGAGACATCAAAGCGAGGAGCGGGGGGGCGATGAATATTTCATGTCCTGGCCTACATTCGGCCCCGCTCTCCCCGCCCTGCGCTCCCGGGGGTCCCCCGCAGCCCCTGAGCACAACAAAGGGGAGCGCAGGCAGGCGGTGCCGCCCCGCCGGACCCCGCTGCACCCTCGGCACCCCCGGCCGGGCTCAGAGCCGCCCCAAAGCCCCACCCTGGGCATCCCCCGGCGGATCCCGACCCCAAAAACCCCGCGCATCCTCCGCCGGACCCCCCCGTCCCCACAGACCCCCCGGCCAGCCCGCGGGCACCGCCGCCCGGACCAACCCCACGGCGAGCCGGGGACACCCCCGGCCGCTCGGGGGTCTCCTCTCCGACCCCCCCGTACCCCACGGGGACCCCCCCACCCCGGACCCCCCCACCCCAAACCGGCCGCCCCCCGCTCACCTCCCCCGTGCGCGCCCTCCGGGGCTCGATCGCGGCTTTGTCTCCGTGCCGGGGGCGCGGCCGCCGCCCCCCCCCGAGCCGTGGCAGCCCCGTTGCCCCCCCGCAGCCCCGAGCCGAGCCGAGCCGAGCCGGGCCGGGCCGGGCGCTCAGGGCTGCGCCGCCGGCAGCATCGCGCAGCGCCGCCGCTTCGCTCCCGCCCCCGCCACTTCCCCCCCCCCTCCCCGCCACCTTCTCCTGGGTGTGTTTGGGGGGGGG
>CM021784.1:1890982-1968094 GCA_011076525.1 Nettapus auritus
AAAAAAAAAAAAAATAGGAATATGGCAGCAAACCGGAAACGGCTACAGAAAAAAAAAGAAAAAGGCAGCCCCTCCCCTGGATTTTTTTTTTTTTTTTTTTTTTTTTTTTTTTTTTTTAAGGGAGAAGGCTCCGGGCAGCCGGGCTCCGCGGGGTGCGGAGCCTCCCCCGCCTGCGGCTGTGGGGGCGCGCCCCGGCCCGTGGGAGCCGCCTGGCCACGCGTGGGAGCCGCGGCCGGGGGGCTCGGGGCCGGGGGGCTCGGGGTCAGGGGGTCCTGGGGCTCGGGGCCGAGAGGTCTCGGTCTGGGCGCAGCACGGAGCTGGGGTGTGCAGGTGCTTACCTGGCAGCCGGAGGTGGCACCAGGAGAGCGGTGATTTGGGGGGGAGGTTAGAGCCAGGCCGTTGTCCGTTTTGGTTTATTGCCCCAGAGCAAACGGCTGTTTGGTCGCTGATTTTGTGCTTGGAGCTGAGACCGGGCACCTCCGTCCCCGGGAGGGACACGCGGCTGTCCCGGGGGGCTGCGATCCACCGGCCCCCATCTCCAGGAGGAGGCAAAACCTCAGCGCAGGGGGACAAGGGCACAGAAGGACCACGAGCGGCGGGGAGGCCCTATGGGCGCAGCGCTGGCTGTGCCGTGTCCCATGCTGTGACAAACACGAGTGGGGCTCGGCCGTGTCACCCCGATGGCTGCCCCCGTGCTGCCCGAGCAGCGGGGCGGCTGGCAGCCCCCCGCGTCCCCCATCCGCCATCCACAACGTCGCCCGGTGCTCCGCAAACCTCCGGGGTGAAGCAGCCCGCTCCTTAAGCCCTGCGTACCCGTTGACCTGTTTTATGAGGCCGCGGCAATCCGCGGGCCGTGTTTCCACATCCACACTTCGTCCGCTATCCCAGTGACCCTCGCAGCCACCTGAGCGGGGATTTTGGGAAACCCCCCCCGTCTGAGGGAGCCCTGGCACTTCAGAAGCAATTTGGGAAGTTAACGAGTTTCAGGGAACTATGCGGCAGAGATTTTCTTTCCGTTTCCAATCCTCCCCCCTCGTTCGTTTGAGTTATTAAAAAAATATTTCCCATGACACCGCCGAAGGCCAGCGAATCCATGAGTCACCAGGAGTGAGGAGTCACGCACGCACGGATCCATCACCGCCGGCCAGCGCAGCGCCGAGGGGCCCTACCCGGGAGGAGCCGCCGCTGATAAGGCCGGCGAGGGCCAGCGCAGCCCATGCCAGCTGGTTTTGGGGCAGCAGCCCTTGAGACGGCCCTGAATTGTGGCCTGGGTTTCCCCCGAGCCTTTTTGGGGTGCCACTGCGCACCCAGCAGGCACAGGGAGGTGTTAGGGAGTCCTCCACCTGATGGAGGGGGCGCTGCTTGTGCCATGTGTCAGTATAGAAATCGTACCATGGGGTGCCCCGTGCTGGCTCCCTGTGGGATGCATCCTGGCCGTGTCCCCACCACCCCTGCCCCAAGGGGACAGGGCCGTGCGCCCCCCGCCAGCCGCCCAGCGCCGCCTCCCCTGGGGACGCCCAGGAGCCGCCCGTGGGCAGCTCGGCCCCAGCCCCGGGGAGCTGCTGGGGGTGACTCAGCCTCTGCCGGATCCAGACCCGAACCCAAGATGCAATTATGACTTATAAATATTTGAATTTTGTTTTCCTCTTTTGCAATCGGCCCCTTTTCTACCCGCGGCCCCGCAATCGCGTTCCCATCTCTGGCAGCGCTGGGCTGTGCTGGGAGGCAGGCAGCGCGAGGCAGCACGCCTTCACCCGGCTCCGCGACGCAGCCTCCTGCAGGAAGATGCCAACGTGCAAATTTAACATGGCAAATAGACACTCTTTAAAACCAGCCCCTTATCTTTCGGGCTCCGATTCAGGAATGTGCCCTCGCAGGACTCTGACATTAAACATGCAGCACTGGCGATAACGCGATTTAAACCATTTGGGTTTAAGCGGCTCAGCACGCTCCGGTGCCTGCCCGGCTCCCAGCTGAAGTCCTGAGCCTGAAGGACGCCCACCTGCAGCCCTGCTGCTCTCCTGCTCCTTCTGCCGCGCTCCAAGTATTTGTCTTCCAACAGCCCGAGCCGGGATGCTTGGTTCTTCACCCAGCTGGGACTCCAGTCTCTTTCCCGAAACTATTCCTTCTCTTCACCTTTCAGCACCCCCAGAAAATAACACATGGGGGAGGGGAGGGAGGTTATAGGGACTGAAACTAAGAGAAAAGCAGGCTCTTTCAAATTAAAATACCATGTATATATACCCCCAGTGTTTCTGGGGGCTCACTTTGCTGCACATCTTGGTTTCCTGTTAGAATACCACCCTGAGACAAGCACAGCTATGCTGGTGCTTATTTTTTTTCCAGACCTTTAAGCAAGTTTCAGCAGGAAAAATAACTGCACGGGGTTTCTCCCCCTTTAGGCGTGCTGTGCGCGGAGGGCGCGTTGCGGCACCCGGTGCTGCAGGGTTCCTCCCCAGCGAGCTCCGAGGCTCGGCCCCGCTGCCGGGGACACGCACGCTGCCCGGGGCTGCAGAAGAACGACCTGAGCCCCGTCCAAACCCTCCACGGGGCTCCTAAAATCTTCCTGCAAAGCAAAAGGGTGCCGCTGGGGTCCCATAACCGGTGCGAGCCCTGCCCTCCCCAGCGTAGCCGGGGATTTACAACAAAACAGCCATTCATCTCTGGCCAGGTTTATTTTTAAGCATCCCTTTGGCGAGCACAAATAGGTTTTGTTTCACGGATTCCGTTCCTGAGGCTAGCTGCATTTTGCACGCTGCAAATCCCTAATATATTTGCATGAATTATTACTATTAATAATACAATGGCGGCGTTGGAGACGCTGGACAGACGCAGAAGCCCTGGCTGCGTCCCCGAGCTCCACAGCCTTGCAAAGAGCGAGTGTGCGTGGCGGCAGCCGGGCAGCAACCAGCAGAGCTGCAGTGACGAACCCAGGGGCTGACTTCGGCGTACCGAGGGGGATTGACCAGGACTGTCAAGGCACGAGCTACCTGGCAATATTTCATGGCAGAAAAACTAATTCTGGCCATTCTGCCCTGCACCAGCACTGGGGCAGCAAGAGCAGCGCAGCAAGAGCCGGTGCCTGGCAGGCCGCGATGAAGGGGGCAGCGGAGGAGAAGTCACCAGGAGGGCTCAGGACCCATCCTGTCCCTTGGCACGGTGACAATCGGCTCCGCTGGGGACCCTCAACCCCAGCACCGAACTGCACGAGCCAGGAAACCTCACTGCAAAGTGCCCCGGGGACCAGGACCGCTGGAAGCCACGGACTTGTCCCCGTCTGATAAGAAGGCACCAAGCTCAGCAGCTCCGCGCGCTCGGGGCAGCCACAACATTCCCTGTCGGGCTTCGGACTGATAAAGCACAACGTTTCGCTGAGATCTGATCTAAGCATCTTGGAACAGCGCATTCAGGCAAAAATCCGACACTTTCCGCTTCTCGCCTCAGTCCAGGAGAAAAGCCGCCCACGAAACGTTAGCATTTCCCAGCGGTGGAAATTCTGCTTTTGGCCAGCATCAACAGCAGAGAGCGGTGCAGAGGAGCCCAGGGAGAAGTGTCCAGATGATTTTTATGGCCCTGTTTCCAGCCGCCTTGCGAGCGGGGCAGCTGGGGAATGCTCCCAGCCGCCGGGCGGTTCAAAGCTCTTGCGGCCACCCCGGCACAACAATCCCCGGAGCCGAGGGCGTGAGTGGGGACGTGGTGCTGGGACACCCCGCGTGGCAGAGGAGCCCCCGGGGCACCCGTCTGGGCTGCCCGAGGTCCGGCAAGCGGCTGCGACCTGCGGTAAGCGGAGCTGGCGCAGACACGAGGGTGTTTCCCCCGAATCGCCCAGCGCCAGTCCTTTGAGCGAGGGACGGGCCGAGGAGGCCAAAGTCTGAGTCCGACAAATTTAAACCACATGATGTTCGGATCCGCGCTCGGTTTACGGTGAACTAAACAAGGGAAGAGGCAGGGGAACAGTTGGCAGCTTCCCCGCGTCTCTCAAAACCTGTTCCCCTGCAGTGCTCATCACCTCGGAGCCCAGACACGCGGGGATGCACGGACGTCTGCTCCAGCCACCCGAAGGAGCAGCTGCAGCGCCAGCAGCACCCACCCGTGGAGCCCACGGCCCGGGGCACCCGGGGACACTCAAAGCCGGGGGGACACAACCAGGCCAGCTCCTGGCCCGAGCAGGGCACGGCCACCTCTGGGAAGCGGCCGGGGCCTGGCACCGACACAGCCGCCAGGTCCCCGAGCGAGGGGAGTGGCTGCGCCCTGCAGCTGGCCCGTCCCGCGCCGCCCGTCGTACTCTGGACTTTGGCTTTGCGTGAGAGGGATTTACGGGCTCGGGGTGGCTTTTGCAGAAGCAGAGGCCAGAGGGAAGGCGGTAGGACATGGCTGTGGAGCCAAGGACACCTGGGCCTTAGCCTCAGCTCGGACAAGACGCGCAGTGCTGGGCCACTGCTGCTGCCAGCGTGGAACCAGAGCTGGCACACAGAGACCCCCGGACCTTTTGGTGAGGAAGGAGGGGACAGTCCAGGGTCAGGTTCCACAAATAAGGAACGCTGCGTTTAGCATGGAGATGGGACATCAGTAAAGCCTAGCACTGGGGACGGCAGCCCCTCGACTTGAAAAGGCACGAGGAGCTGAGACCCTCACCCCCTCCACCCGCAGCATCCCCCACCTGGGAGCTGAGCTCCTCAAGTGCTGCAGAGACGTCAGCCGGGCAGGAGATGTTTTTACAAAGGAAGCAAAACAGACGTGGTCCAAAGCGGGCTTGCCTTGTACCTACCTGCCAAAAAGGACGCCAGAGCGCACGGGGCACAAGCTACCACGGGCTGCGAAGCAGAGAAACTAGAATTAAAAACAGGCTCCTTCTCTCCGGGCTGGCTGATCGCGCCTCAGACAGCAGCGTGGTTATGTGGGTGGGAGGAAGGCTGGCCCCGAGCCACGGGGGAACCTGTCAGCCTCCGCTCCAAACACCCGCTGCGGTCCGCCGAGGGACTGCGGGCGTCTGCTGCGTGGCTGCTCACGCCTCCAGCGCGCAGGGTGCAAAGAGCATCAAAGCCACACAGAGGCCTTCGGGCGCCAAAGGGAACCGGGCGAGCTCAGAGGAGGGAAGCAAACACTGCGAGAGGTTTGGGGTTGCACAACATCGATGTGCTGGCGAGGAACCGATCTGAACGGGCGGTGTGAAGCAGCGCAGCAGCATCGCGCTGGCGTAGCGCAAGAGCTTGGGAGCGTAATATTTAATTGCTGGAACTCCTCGTAGCTCAAGGGTAGGCTGAGGTGCGCACGGCTGCCTGGGTGCACCTGGGGTTCCAGGGCAGAGAGCTGCCTTTTCCCCAGTTATGCTGAAAAAATAGTGAGGGAAGGGGAACGTGCTCAAGGGGCTGACCACAGGTGACACCCTTCTTCCTACCCGGCTGCTTTCTCTCCACGTTCTTTCTTTGTATCAGTCCTTGCAAAGCGAGGCGATGCTCGGAGTCTGTCACTGGCAGTTAAAATTCAGCTGCAAGGACTGAAGAACTGCAGTGGACGTTGACCTACGGGGTGGAAACACCAAGGGGGTGCTTGGGGGTGAACTGAAGTGACAGAAAGGCCACAGACTGGGGAGAACAACTTGAAACATGGGAAAGGGAGCTGAACTGCAAGGGAGAGATGGGAAGCCGAGCTCATCGCCCTGCACTGCCAGCCCAAGCAAGAGCCATTTTAGACAGACCAGCTACTGCACTAGTCCATACAGCAAACGCCACAAAACAGCCCCAAAACAGTCACAAACCACCAGGTACCAGAGAAGAGCAGGAGCTTTCACCTGCAATGACTGGCGACTTCAGAAGAAATGCCCAAGCAAACATTGGCTAGCACCGGCGTCTCTTGCAAGACAACCCCAGCCGAATAATCCCTTCTGGTCTGGGGAGGATGAGGAGGGTCAGATCCTTCCAAACTGCCAAATCTGGCAGTCACCCTAATCATCCAACAAGCACGCGTGCTCCCTATGCCATCGCTCTCCATTCCCCATCCCATTTTCTCGCTGTAGTCAGTCCCTGATGCCTCATGAGTTTAATGAGCAAACTAAATCAATAGTCATCCTCATCCCCACAGGCCGCGGGCTGTGAACAACAGAACGTCTGCCTGGAAAAAGGGGGGGGGTCTGTTAGAAGGGCTCCCAAGAGGGAAAGCCAGCTCCCCAGGTCTTCGGACATCTCCGCCTGGGCTGGCCAAAAATTAACACGTGCGTGTTCAGCACTGCCCTGGGAAACAGAGGTACTGAGCAGCTCCTCCCCTCCTACAGCCTTGTTTTCTCCCCAAGTATCACACAGAGCCTCGATGCCCCCTGAAATCCAGGCACCGAAGGGATGTTTTTGCATTCCTGATGACAGGGAAATGATCTTAGCTGATAGCCTCTCCAAGGGGCCGACTGGCAAACATCAGTCCTCTTCAAAGACGGCCTCGGGCCCTTCAGCCCCGTCAGCGGGGAACCTCACCGGAGTACCTCTGAAGCAGAGAGAAACGTGTATAAGGAAAGTAAATTAGGTCTGAACAAGATTAACAGGGATTTAATTGAACTATGTGTACTGGAACTCCAGTCACGAGCTACTTATTAGGCTGTCTCAGGGGATTGTGCTGCTTGCACCGGAGGAGCACAAGGATGCCTTGTGAACGAGACAGCTCACGGGGACAGCGACGGCCACAGCTCTCGAGATGGGTGGCCAGAAAAGGAGAGCTGCCTCAATGCAACCAAAAATGAGGCAAAAAGATGTCTCAAATCCCAGCCGTGTTTCTTCCTCTTGGCCTGTTGAGGGAAAGGAACTCGGTACTGCCCATCGGCAGAGGAAGCCCAGCTCCCGGGCTCGGGCCAGGAGCACAAGGCGCAGTTCACAGAGGTGCTGCTGGCTGCCTGGTATCTGGAGGCAGACATCTGAAAGCCTCCCCTTCAATAAAAGGGACTTAATGAAGTCTTCAGCTCCCTTTGGGATGTTAATTACAAAACAGCCTGGAGAAAAGTGCTTGGGAATTAAAGGACTTACCACACTAGTCCTGTCCTTTCCTGGTGAGGGAAGCGACGTGGCGCTTGCCAGAGCTCGCCTGCTCTTCCCACAGCCCAAGAGTGGCCACCAGGCAGCTCCTCGCTGCAGCCACGGAAACCTGAGCTACGCTCACACACCGAGGAGCTTGTGAAAATCCCTATTATCCATCTACTGAATCCCCACCTAATCCCCCGCTCATATTACTAACACATGCTGCCTTTATTTTGGAACCTTCAGGTGGGCTCCTGGAGCCAAACCCTCTCATGAGAGGCAAATTAATTTAGCCACTGCACCATTTCCTCCTGCCAGGAAGGTGAAGGCGTTCTGGGAGATAGCCTGCTACCTCCAAGTCAAACACAAATACACGCATGCCTGAAAGTATTAACTAACCAATTTAACCAACTTCTTACAGATTAAAGGATCTCAAAGGCTTTCCCTTAACGTGTCGCTTTTTGTGAATAGGTTATTTATGTCTCTGGGTTCCTATTCTGAGAGCTCTGGCAGCTTTCACAGTAAATGCACAGAAAGAGGCAGCAAAATTTGAAAAAGGTTTTTTGTAAACAAAGATATTCAGGTTGTGTTTATTACACATTTCAACAAAAACTAAAATACACGGGACACTGGTAACTTCTAAAGACAGCGTACGTTCCGTTAACAAATACATTGCAGTAGGTATCCAGCTGTTAGAAACAGAGTGGCAATACAACACCGTCCCACGTCCCTTGACAAAACGAACCCCCGGTGTCCATGACTTCCACTTAGCAAAGAGCAATTAGGCAGCTAGACAAGGATGTTGATGTGGTAGCCTGCCATTCCAGGGTAACCACCCAGGGCTCATCCCGAACTGGTTCTCGGCTGTGGAAGCACTTCTGTATTTTGGGTAATGTGCGCACTATTTCAATATTTACAGCTCAGTGAGAACAAAGCAACAGAAGCCACCTCTAGGTAACCTGCAGAAGGACCGAGTTGTTAGATAAAACAACCACCATCCCCATTTACTAAAAAGGAAGTGATTCACAGTACCTGTCCCGGGAAGGGCAACGCTTTCCCCTGCAGATCACAGACAGGAGCACAAGCCCGTAATGGAAACTCCCAGCACAATATTGTTCTTTGTCATCTGCGTGGGAAATTCTTGTAACGTTTCTTTGTACTGAGAACTCAAAGCATCTTTAGAGTGCTTGTGTCTCACATGCTTTGTTCTGTTCTCCTAGTATTGCCTTTAAGTAGTTCAAAAAAAAAAAAAAAGGCTTAATTCCAAGCAGCACTCTGCGCTGGGTTTTAAGGAGCGCAGTGGCATCGGCATTCTGGGTAAGAGAAGCAGAGAACGTGGAGCAGGGAAGCAGTAAGGGGCTGGGATCAAACTGGCACTGGGATCCACCCGGCTCACCCACCAACAGCAGGAAGGGGCAGAAATTAGGGCCTTTCGCAAACCCACGGCTTCTGCAGACGTGTTGCTAGGCTTCTGTCAGAGACCACGCGCAGCACAGCGCTGCTGCCGTGCCCAGCTCACAGGGCGTTTGTGAATCGAGGATGGGAGTCTGCGTATGCAAAAAGGATCGCAGACTCGCAGCCCCGCCACAGAACCCTTTCCTTCAAAGCCGCTCTGAACCCTGGGTGCGCCTAAAACAGCAGGTTCTCCTCCCATTGACTCATTCGTGATCAAACAAACCAAGATGTGAGCTGGCATCAGGAAGCTTGAGCTGCCCTACAGAGACTCCGCGGCTACGTCACCACCTATCTCTTTCCAGTCCTGTCTAGCCATATTTAAATCTAATACTAGATTGTCCCCGGCCCTGGAGAGCCAGAGCCCGAAGGAACGTAGCGTACACGTCTCTTGCCATAGCGTCATGCTACGCAGCCAGCTGACCGCATCTCCTCAGGCTGAGATCCTATTTAACTTCAGGAAAAAATCAACAGGAGGAGACGCAGCGCACGGTGCGGCAGGAATGGCTGGGAGGGTGTTTGCAAATTCAACAAACCCCAGCTGTGTTGAAATGGAGCACACGGTTCAGGCTGAGCTGCCTCACAGGAAGGTTTACAAACAGCCCGGCCGGGCAGTGCTGGCTGACGCGTGACAAACTCAGCGCTTCAAGTCCCCCACCTCAGAGCAGCTCTTCTCCATCAGGCAGTAGCTGGTCCTTCCACGTTTCCAAGGACATCCCACTACTCCAGGCACTGAGCACCTTCCAGAACGGTGATTCCTGTAGTCACTGCAGTCTCCGCCACAATCTCAATTCCCTGAAAGACTCCTGCTTTCAAGAAAGGGAATAGAAAGGAAGAGTACATGGGTGGGGAGTAAGAAAGAGGTAGCGACGCTGAGGAAATGAAAGCTTTCATCTACAGCAGTCTGGCATCTGAGTTATTACCTAAAGAATTAAAGAATATGACGAAGCCATTATTATTGAGCCATAAAATGCATCTATGTATTTCAGACTAGATGACAACAGAGATGAATGCAAAGCTATGTAGTGTGGTATCCTTGATCCATTTGATCCTTCTGCCTTCAAAAAACACAACACAAACCGGTATCCAAAGTAGCAAACCCATGCTCCACCTTCCACCGGGACTGTTCTACAAATCCTGGCCAGCATCGAGTAGATAGGACAAGCCTCTCCACCCATCAAAACTGGCAGAAGTCACTTTGATGGTGACTGATAAATTAATCATGTCAAATGAAGTCCTGGATATGTGAACTCATCTCTGCTTGTTAAAAAAAAAAAAAGAAGAACTCTAAGGCAGAGGCCCTTCCCTTCCACTTTTGTAAGTTCCTCTCCCTTGTCCCTGAAAGCTAAAGCATGGCAATGCCAGAAAACCATTTAACAGAGTTAGTTGCCTTTGATGTCATCTCTGAGGAAGCGTGATTACAGGTGATTGTTTTGTCTTTTGAGGTTCGTTGGCCAAGCCTTTATCGTTTCTTCTTTGTTTCTTTCTTGGGTTTCTTGCTTATCTGCGGAGCAGTTGCCTTTGGCTTCTTCACCGTCTCTGACGTCTTCAGCTCAAAACTGTCCGAGTCCTGCAGGAATCAATCAGGAAACAGTCAGTAACTTTGTAACAGTTTGCTGACAGCTCACTTGGGGAGTTTGTGTGCAAGCCAAAGGAGCAAGTGCTGGGTATCTCTGTTGGAACACAGCTATATCTAACCGAGCTGGCATTTAATGAGACTTGAGCAGCACCGTGTCTGCTTCTTCTGCGTGTGCTTTTTGAGGAGTGCAAGTTCATGCCCAGAAACAGCTTGTTACCAGAGAAGCTGTTGCAAGTGTCTAAATCAGGCTTTGGAGAAACACAGTACCCCATTTTAATGGCAGAAAGAAAACCAACACTAAATGGAAACTATGTGAAGTGGGAAAATGAAAAGATGCCATAACAGTCACCAGTATGCGTGGCAACACGCCATGGGTATTTCTGCAAAACGTTAAGCCTCATCCCGTGCAAGACAAAAGGTAACCCCGAAACAGTAGTAAGAACGTCAGAGCCACTAAACCAAGCCTGAAATTCAGGGAGGGAACCAAAGGCAAAGCTCTCTTCACCTGGCCTAACGAGGAGTCCTTAGGTACCCAGCTTGTTTCCTCCAGGGGAGATGACAGATAACACTGCAGCCATGGGAAACGAAGTCTACTTATCTTGTAAAAACATAAGGGAGCAGCGCCAGTCTCATCTGAGAAAGCACACACAGGCAGATTGCCTCCTTCCATTAAATGCATCTGAGTACAAATATTGCTTCAGCATCTTGGTTTCTATCAGTCAGAGCTTGCCAACTGGAAAAGGACACACAAAAAATGGCAGAGCAAGACGTGCTACTTTCAAGCTTCCAAGACCGAGCTCCAGATAACAGAGGGGAAGGCAAGTGTCTGACAGGATCCTTTTAATCAAGGAGCTCTGTTCAAACACCTCGCAAGTCACCGGGCTGTTACAGTTCACATCTGTGCGGCTTTCCAAGGAAGATCTGGCTGGCTTTCCCAAGGCTGTAATCAGCGCACAGGAGCTGGCAGGCTCTGGAGAAATGGAGCACCACGCAGTTATTACTCAAGGATGCGGCGCTGCCGTAAAGCGAACACTGCTGCCTTCTAATGTTCAAACCAAGGTAGTCCCAAAGCCTTAAACCTCCAAAACAGAGGAGCCAATCCGTCCCCTGCCTGGACTCGAGCACCATTCCCGGGGTTTGGAGGGACAGTCTTTCTTGTTCATTGTCGTGGAAATTACTCACAAGGGCAGAACTTCAAGAGGACAGCACGGAGGAAAAAAAACGAGCATGCAAACAAAGGATGACCTTAAACAGGAACAGGTCCTTGAGCTTTATCACTTTAACTGGAGGCTTGGTCTTCAGCTTCCCGCTTCAAACTAACACCGTCACTCTTCCCAGCTTTCAAGATCAGCCATCAATGTACGAGGGGAAGCGACGGACGGTGGCTGGGCTCTGGTGGCTGCGGCAGGACTGGCAGAAGGGAGCGTGCACCTGGGCCAGGGCATCAGGAATCCAGAGCACCAACACACCTCCACGTCCCACTGGCACTGAGAGGTGAAAGTTGGGCCATGAGCTGTCCTGCTGGAGCTAGAAAGGAACACCTCGCTCTGCCCGCTCTGTTGTACGGTTCTAACCCCCCAGCCTGCTGCCATCAGAACACGTTGGTCACTTTTTCCTCCGCACTGTGCCTCACCCTCAGGCATTCCCTTCTCCTACCCCAGGCGTGCTTCCCTACAAGCTTCTTTACAGGGCAGGTAACATCAATTCCACGTACTGCTGGAAATCTCCATGCTTCCTCTGCACAAGAGGGAGCAAACACGGCAACGGAGCCTGAAATCAAAGCTTTCCCATCTGAGCTGTTACTGAAAATAATACCGGGCGTGTTTGGAGAAAACCGACAGCAAACCAACGAACTTGCAGCCTGAAATACTGCCAGCTCCAACACGAGCGGCACCGAGCACCTGGGGCTCTTTTTAGCCGGGTGGCTGCGGGTCACCCCACTGTGGCCCCACTGAAAGTAAACAGAAGATGGGATCAGAGCCCTGTAGCTCACCTCAACCTCTGACTTAACGTTCTCTTCTACTAACAGCAACAGGCTCTCTACGTGCTCGCACAGGATTGGGCGCCAGGACTGAAAACGGCCTCCTTGGCGTTCGAATGCACTCGAAATTTCACCTGTACCTTGTTTCCAGAAATCGTACACAAAGAGCCCTGAGCCATTTTCTGGCAGGCAGTGCCTGCAGAGGGGACGCCCCGCCTGGCGATTAACAGAGCAGATCAGCAGCGGGATGACGATGTGGCCTTGGGACTGAACGATTCTTGTGTGCAGGAGGAACAGCACACCCAGCGGGAGGAGGGAGAGCCAGAAGGAAGGAAAGAGAACGAGCTACGGATCGTCGGTTCTGGGGCAGACTATGGCGCTGGCGTCTCCACCAGCCCTGAAATGTTCCCTCCCACCCCATTTTCTGTGATTCTGTGCATCTGTAACAACGGTAAAGAACACTGCTTACTGTCTTATGGGACTTTGAAACCGGCAGGATTATGGCTAACACGCAGATAAGCTGAAAAATGGCTCCGAAGAAGAGTCCATAGCGTAGCACGTTCTCCATGAACGTGGGCTCGGGGATCTCAGGTGGGGAGAAATCCAACTCAGCAGCCATTGTGGCAACACCTCTGTCCTCCAGTGCTCCCAGGAAGGCCCGTTGCTACAGGAAAGAAAAGAGAGCAGTAATGTACATCGTGTTCTGGCGTTACTTTCCAGCAGCAGAAAACTGCAGGCTACCTTATGGGGTTTTCTGAAGACAGCCTTTGAGTATCTTCACAGTACCTTGGTACAGACACAACCACAATGGAAGTGAAACTCGCGTTCCTTCGGATGCTCGTCTTTCTCCACCTGCCTAAGAAAGTAGCCCTCAAACAGGAGTTTTAGTCCATTTGCAGGTGAGGGGAAAACAAGCAAAATATGACAGATGGCCGTAACACAATAAAGGAAAGCTTAAAAAGCAAGGAGATCGCTCTCCCTGGGGCTGATCGGGCGTGCAGGATGAAGGCCAGTTATTCGTTCTCACTCTGTGCACGCAGTCACAGCCTTCTTTTAGACGCCGTACACAACCCAACGCTGTAAATGAAGCACAGGGAGAGCAGACCTGCTGAAGACAGGGGAAGAATTCAGTGTTTAACCACAAACAGCGCGTGAGTGGCTGCTCCAGGAAGCCCCACACACCCCACAGCGGTCCCACAGGAAGTCTGTGTCGGAGTTCAATATTGACCTCCTGGGTCCCGGCTAGACTTTCAGCCACTCCCTCCCTTCTTTTCCTAGTGGAGTTATCGCTTCATTCTACAAATGACTAACGGCTCGCGGTAATAACTGAGAACTCTCCCTCCAGAATTGCTCAAGTATGCCACGAAGTCACCAAAGGGAAACCCAGTTCTCCTGAGGTGCCACCAGAACTCAGCTGTGATTACTGCCTTACTCGGTTTTCGTCATCTGCATGATTCAGTCGTGTGCTTACTGAATCAGCACCCCTTGTTTACACACACAGCTCTCTCTTGGCTTTCGTTTGTCCTTCCTATTACTAAAGGCTGGCTGCAGGATCGTGCTGCGCTTGTTTCACTTGGAGGGCAGTAACCTGCCTCCGGGAGTTTACCTATCTCCAAAGCAGGCTTTGCGTTTCTTACGCTAGGAGGAGATTTCTGCAGCCTGCAGATGTGACCGAGCTCAGAGAGACGATAAACGCAGAGTCTGACTTCATCAAGTCGTAATTGATAAACCGAAGGAAAAAATCAACATCTGTGCTGTCACAGGCAAATGTCATCTGGGTACAAACTAAACCGAGGGGTATATAAATCACAAGCAAGAGTAATTATTTTCTTTTAATTCAGCTGAAGTATGGGATCTTATTTTGGACTGGAAAAGACAGCAAAAGTATTCCCAACTGCATTTAACATCTCCTTTGAACCAGGAGATAATTTAATACCTCCTTTGAACCAGGAGATGAGAACAGGTGACCTCCTGCGGTCCGGAACACGCACCGGGCCCTGTGGGCTCACAGGCTCAGTGCAGACCCAAGGACGGGACTGGGCTTAGGACAGCATCAGCAAAGCACGCATAAATGTAATTCGCTCCTATCTGCCCTCAGCTTTTAAAATTACCCTTCCTCTAATCTACCAAGGCAGCAGTTCCTAAGCAAGAAAGAATCACAGAAAACTTCAGCCTTGAGTTGTATTTTGTCTGGATTTTACTCATCGGGACACCTTCAGAAAACTTCCTTCTTGCTCCCGCTCTTTCTAAACAGAGCAGGAAGGCACGTTGCTTCTCTCCTCACCTGGGGTTTTCTTGGCACGAGCTGCTGCCGACAGTCCTGATTCACACACCTGAAACACCAACACAGATCAGAAAAGGGAACTGACACACGTACAACAAAACCAAAAATCCCCGTCCTCGTATTCCACCCTTCCCTTTCCTACTTCGTCTCTCGTTAGGGCGTTATTAATTTGGTAAACATCCCCAGTGACGTGAGCAGCACGGAGCGCCCAGGTGGCAGCCCGGCTGCAGACAGCCCCCGCAGCACGCCCCGCGCTCACACCACGCTCCAGCTACCGCAGCGGTCGCAGCCGGCAGCCCACGGGACAGCCGCTCGCTCATTTTGCTGCCATCAGCGGAGCTGAACTAATACAAGGAACAAAAAATATCCCTGCTTTGAAACGACTCCCGGGCCTGCACACGGAAGGAGGGCAAACCTCACGCAAAGCAGCAGGCCCAAGTTAAACGTGGCACAAAGAGCAGCGGGGAGCCAGGCTGGGTCCCAGGCACGCCGCCTCCGGCAGCACACACACGAGAAGTGTTTTCTCACCGAGGGAGCTACACTGCCACACTAACTGCCACAACGCGACCGGCCCCCGAGTGACGGTTGGCTCTTCCTCCCTCTTCCACAGAAGCTACAATTTCACCACCTCTTCCCTTGCTAACATCTCCGCAGGTTCAGGCACCTTTTTCCCCAGACGGCCTCGCCTGTTACCTACACCTAAAGTCGATGTTCTTAGGCTGTATTTAAAGGCTTAGACTCCTATGGCAGACGACATAAACGTTGTCACAGCACGGCCCTCCCCAGCTCCCACCTGGTGTACCAGCAGCTATCGCCTCTGCCCCCAGGCCTTGCTGTCTCACTGCAACACACCGGAGGCAGCAGGCAAAAACATAGCTGAGCCGTGCTAAAAGAGCTCCCTTTGATTATTTAAAACTACTCTTAGGGTTTTACGGCAAGCTGGCTGCTGCCACCCAGACGTACGTCTCCCTGCAGCAAAGCCACAGCCACACACGGCTCCGGCTCGAGGCTTTGCTCAGCGCCACCCGGGGAAGACGATGCGGCCGTCTGGGTTTTATCTTTTGCCCCCTCCTGGGGGCAGAATCAGGCCCCAGGACAGAACCTCGCGCTTCCAGGCTCAGGGCCGCACACGAGCCACCCAACAGGGGCAGATCAAGCCTTTCCTTCTGCTGTCCCGCGCTTCCCAGCTGGCACCCCCGGCCCTATCCCTGCAACATGGAGCAGGGCCTCAGGAGCACTTCAGGTCACACACAGGGGATTCCTCTCCAGGTGCCAAAGCCGCCCAGCACAGCGCGCAGAGGGCTGGGAGCTGGGGCTCTGGGGGGCCCAATGTAGCCTTTCAGCGCTCGGAGGGGGCTGATAACAAAGGAGCGCGGCTCTTTTCTCCATCAGATAGGGGGAACGGCTTTAAACTGAAGGAGGGAAGCTTCACGTTAGCGGTTAGGAGCAGATCCTTCCCTCAGGGCGGTGAGGCCCTGGCCCAGGCTGCCCAGAGAGGCTGCGGGTGCCCCATCCCTGGGGGTGTTCCAGGCCCAGGCCCTGAGCAACCCGGCCCAGCGGGGGCCGCCCCGCCCGCGGCAGCAGCCGGCTGCTCCCTGCGCTCCCTCCCGCTCCGTGACAGCGCCCGCGGGGCCCTGCCCGCGACCCCCCGGGTCCCCTCGGGTCCCTCCCGGCCCCCCCCGAGGCACCTCGCGTCCCCCCGGCCCTCACCGGCCGCTCTCCGCCAGGCCGCGCCGCCCCGGAAGCGCTTCCCGCCTCGGCCCGCCCCCAGCGGCCGCCCGGTGGCTGATGGCGGCCTGCGCCGCCCCGCCGAGCCCCCGGGGCCGGGCGTCCTGCCCACACCGCGGGCTCCTCCTCACCCGGGGGCTCGGTGCTGCCCCCTCGAAGCGCCCGAGCAGCGCTAATTAAACCCCCTGCTGCTAATTTGCTCCTGCCCGGGTTTATTTGTTGGTTTATTTCCCCCTGCCCAGCTCTGAAATGGAGGTGCCTCGATGAGATGATCTATAAAGGGGGAAGAGAGCTTGTGCTGTGCTTCGTTTCTTTGTGGGATTTAAAGAATCTGATTTGCCTCGCCCTTTTCCTAACCTTACGGATCAGTAGCGCAAGCTGGGTTTTGCTGCAGAGCCTTCTTGTCCAGGGCTCTAAATACCTTGAGGAAAAGCTTATCGGTTTGCTGATAAAAAATCGGTTACTCCTCTACAGAGGGAGTGAGGTTTGGCATTTGTAGTAAAAGGATTTTCTAGGCTGCTACCAAGCATTTCAGTTAAATAGGTATTAACAAAAACAATTTCAAAGGTTTTGAGCAATTGGATTTAAAACCTTTTATCTTTTTAATGCAGAAGACTTTACGGACAACTAGAGAATGTGCACAGCAGTGAGTTACACAGGACAAAGACACTTTACAAAACATTTTTTCTGGCTTTAAAAATTAAGAAAAAATTACTCTTAAATAATGATCAGAGCTTTCACTACCTGTGATGGCCAAGGGATAACCCCAGAGGTCAGGAGCAGCAATAAGCCCTGGCCTTTCAGGTCCCGAACACAGAGCATCGAGGATACGAAAACACTGACGATGGAGGAATAACGCTTGTGAATGTCAGGAGAGATCCCATCAGTGCGTCTTAAATGACCAGGTTAAATTATTTCCATACCACCAGTACGCTGAGCTGGGTGGTGCTGCTGCCCACCTACACCTCCTCACGGGCACCGATCCTCAGGGTCTGAAGGCTGCAGGCAGAGGGGAAAGTACACACACGGCTCAAAACCGGTGCTGTAAGCCTTCCACGTTAAAGCAGGCAAAAATCGCAGCTTTTATACAGCTCCCACCCACTCCCTCTACCAGACCATCAAACCCCCTGGCAGACCGTCAAACACCTTGGTGGTAATGCCAGGCACTGTGCACGGGAAATAGCCTTTGAGCTGCAAGCAGGTGGTGCCATCAGCCCACCCTGGCTGCACGCCTCCCACCTGCACCGCACTGCCCCATCCATTTCGCTGATGCTGAAACGATGAAAAAGGAAGCTGTTTGTAGGTGTATGCTGGGTGGATGATTTTCCAAAGCCTGTGAGATTTGTGTGGGTTTCAAAGCCAGCATTGATTCAACAAGCAGAAATGGCAATTTTGTCAGCACCCAATTCTGAACAGAGACAGAGCTCAGATGCGAAGTTTTTTTCCAAATCCATCTCATCCTTAGCTTTTTTCTTTCTTTCTAAATTTCTTGTTTGGTTTGCCTTGCAGCATTCCCTCCAACTCTTTGCAGTGAGACCTGTTTATTGCCATACACTGCACATACATCCTTGCTCACCATGATCTTTTCATCCTCAGGTTATTATTATCGAGCCAGGAAAAAATAAGTATAACTGCTTTGGTTTTTGGTCCTTACTGGAAACATGGATTTCCTCACTCCCTCTCCACAAACTAACACATCTTTACTTAAACTCTGATTTTTCATCAGAAGCTTTCAAAGCAGCGTTTCCTCAGGAGGGGTACCGGCAGCTGAAGGACGTTTGTGAGCCAGTGGCAGGGTCAGGATTTTAACACCAGCTCTCCTTGTTCCTCAAGCGTGGCTGTATTGTGCTGTGTAACTTGCTAGCCAAAGCTCCTTTCCAAACTGAAATGAGAGTGGAAGACCACAGATGAATTCACTGCTGGCATCTGAGCTCTGTCTGCCTGGGAAGGAAGAGGAAGGAGCTGGCATGTAGCTACAAATTCAGGAACCAGTGACTCTCAGCTGACTGGAGGATGCTGACATCTGGCTGAAACTCCTGGCGGCTCACTTGGGTGATGCTGAAATGCTCCTGTCGCTCCACCAGGAGATAAACAGAGCCAGACAGGTAGCAGCTCTATAAATGGCTCTCACCCGCAGAGCACATCAGGCTCCTGACACATACGTATCTAGCTGGCTGGTGCCATTTGTTCTATTGTAGTGGCAGTGATACGGTAATGTTTGAAGATTAAGTAGGCTTTTCAAGCAAGCTTTTAACTCTCTGAGACAGTCTTTTCTAACAGCACTTCCTTGTACATTTTGAATTGCCAATTTATTTTGTCTATTTTTAATCTGATCCCTTGCTTCAGACTCATTCTCACAGAGCTAACTGTGCTCCCATCCAGAGGGACCTTTTGCGAGAGATTATTTTGATAATTGTTTGTATTCAGGTTCCTACCAATCTGAATTCTTCAAGGGAAATTTCTCCCCAGGGTACCTATTGTTCAAAGGACCGACTCTGGAGGCTCTGAAGATCCAAATCCCAGCACTTTATCTTCCCAAGGTGGAAAAACCCAGTCTCGTATAATTTTCTAACGGCAAGTCTTACCACACCTGCTGTGTTTGAGATTTGGGTTCTCCATCTCTTCCTTAGAAGTAACTGGTAACACAGGTCAGGCCTCGTCTTTCTCATCTCATTTTGCTTGCTTTCCACAGAAATGATTGCATCTTGGCAAAAAAACCTTGGAATGAAAAACACTGGGTATGTACCAGCAACAGACAATGTAACGATGGTCGATTTATTTATGTCGTAGGTCTGCTATGCGGGATAAGAAATTTCAACTAAAATATGTCCCAGCCTATCTCTAAGGTGGCAAACTTAGGCAGAAAATAAAACTGCTATTCTTAGTCAGTTCTGTTTAATATCCCATTAGGGCACTTGTGATAAGCGGGTCACCACCACATCTCTCGAGTAAAAGAAACCCACAGGAAGCAGTTGTGTGTGGCTCCATCAGGAGTACTGGGCATTAGAGAAGCTGGAGGCCAACGCTCACTGCCTGTGACATTCTGGAGGAGTGCAGAAAAGCTCTTGACAGCTGAGAACAGGAAACTATTTTTTTTTTTTTTTGTCATTTGATGGGTTACCTCTTACTGTCATTAGTTTCAGCCTCCCAGGGTGAGCAGGCCCATTTCACATGCTGTTCAGCTTATCTGGACCTACCCGTTCTGCACCTGGAATAGACGGGCGATTTTTTAAAGCACGGCATGGAGACGGGAGGAGGTGAGGCTAAGAGGAAATCAATACCTGGGAAATTGCTGCAGGATCCTAACACCGTGTCCTTCATCAGCGAAGGACCATCAGTGAAATATAACTCTGCCTGGCATGGGCTTCACCCAGGGAGGTTTGGTCTACGCGCGCGTGACTCCAAAATGCAGCAGCTCCAGCTGGAGAAGGTACCTGTGGTGGCCTGCACCTGGCCACAGACTGCATTCGCCCTGCAATGATGTAGGCTTAGGCAAACAGAGAGCTAGCCAGCGGGCACTGCTGACCCCAAGCGATGACCTGTGGGGGTAATCCCACGGGCACGTGCCCTGTGTTCTGGGGGGCAGCAGAACGCCCACAGAACCAGCTGCAGGAGGAAGGAGGGGTGGGGAAGAGCTGGAAGCTTCTAGGAACATTTAGATACCCTTTAGACACCCTAAAGGGAAAAAGCTGTTTGTTCCCTTTACAAAGCAAACTTGTCATTTCTTGTGCCAAATTATAATTGCTGCTGCTCCTAAAATGAAGCTCCCGTAAAGAATGCTGCTTGCACCTGCACGGGGCACGGATCCACCCTGCTGGGAGACAGCGACCACAGGAACAGAGCGCAGCTCCCAGTTCAACTACGTTCTGTGACACAGACGGGTGCAGAACTGGCTCCAAACAGCACCGGATCCTATCGCAGGCTGTAGCAGCTTTGTCCCGAGCTGTCAGCAGCCAGAGCCCCCATGGCAGGACTCAGGCTGCCGGCAGCAGGGGGATCACAGCCAGCGCTGCTGCCCCAGGAGCGGCCTCGCTAGCCAAGGGAGAGCTGAAGGATCCTGGCAGAAGAGCTCCAGAACTGACCCTTATCGGCCCTGGGAAGACACCAAGGCTACGACTAAAGCTAGAACAGGAAATTCTGTGGAAAGATAAGCTGCTCTTTTCATGCTATTTAAGAACACCTAAGCAGTATCCACCCGATGGAGCCTGAAGGGGTTTTAGGAATTTCTGCTGCCTCCCACAACTAATCTGGTCATAAAGGGAGCTTTTTGTTGTGTAGGTTCTCTCTGGTCCAGCTGTGCATGACAGGAACCCAACCCAGGCAGAACAAGGAAACCCCTAGGACCATGGAGTTTTATATAGCCTTCTTTGGCAGCAACTCACTTGAGATACGAATGCAGAGCACAGCCCTCATAATCCAAGCTGGGCAGCAGGCAGCTATAAACAAATCAATTATAGACCAATTCCTCTTGATCTGAGAGATACTGCCCCGGGTCTTAGAGCAGCTCTGTGTAAGGCAACGGGCCAGGCAGATAGAGAACTAGCTCAAAAACAAGCTATAGGATAATATCTTGGAACAGCATTGGCTCTCAACTGGTTTAACAACGCGGTCTGATTCATCTGTTCAGCCAGTGTAGCACCAAGACTGGAAGACAAGTAAGTCATGCTGAAAAATTGATGCAGCCAGCCTCACACATGAGAGAACACGAACAGATTGTTTCAAAAATACCGACAAAAATGCCTTGCCAGTTGCAGAGCGCACAGCTGTGTGCAGCGGTTTGGGAAAGCCTGCTCTGTACTGCCTAGAAATAGACTTCTCTGCGGTTCATGAGTAAGGATGAGACACATCTATCACCTGACTCGTAGAGCAGATCCTCTCCCCCCTGAGTGGCTGGTGTCACTTCTTATGGCTGGAAAGCAGGCAGCAGTTCTTGCTCTCCATTCACGTGGTTGTTTCTGGATTACATCAGAAGTCCCCTGGTCAGCTGCTCACTTCAGGGCCAGCTCCAGCTCCAGCTTTGGTCCGTTCAGTCCTTTTTCTTGATTTCTCTGTGAAGTGGCCTGGCACTGATGTGATACCAAAGGCAAGGTGAGCCCTTGGAGCATTCAAAGCAGGCAGAGCAAGAGGCGACAGCGCACATCTGCCTAGGTATAGAGCGGCTGCTATTTAATTCCACGGCTTTACTTGGTGTGCTGAGCTCATTCGAGTCTGACCGTTGGCTTGCTGCTTACCAAGAGCACGTGGTTTGGAAGGACACCGTTCTGCTAAGCAGCGAGCCATAATCACAGTGCTGATTTCTCACCTCGGTCGTGGCGAAGAGGCCGGTGCTGAGCACACCAGGCGCAGCGCCCTTCCCTGCACTCTGCCAGCCGTAGCTGCTCCCTGGTGCAAGGTGAAGGCATTCTGCAGCAGGCGGCTCCGAGTCCTCTCACCTGCTGGAACTTCAGGTGAGAGTCACTTCTTTCCAGCACCAAGTCACGCAAGCCCCGAGATGGGAAGTCTGGGTCCCCATCAGTTCTGGGCATTGTAAAACCAACCCAAAAAATCCGGCAGGTGGAACTCATGCTGCCACCTCATTTTTTTTAAATTATTTTTTATTTTTTTAACTCCTCTGAACTGTCCCGGTCTTCCTGGCATCACAGCTATGTGTTCTTTTTAACAGAGGTTTCATCTCTTGTTCCAAGAATGAAAGCAGCTGCCGGTGCACGGAGCACCCCGGGGAGCCCCCTCCTTGCCTTCTGCAGAGCACAGGAGCCGAGCAGGGCTCCCCAGCTGCTCCTGAGCTCGCTGCGAAGCTGTGATGTTGGTGAGGGACTGAAGCATGAAGTGCCCCGCTAACGCTAGCAGGTGCGAGCAACAAAGGGGAAGGAGGAAAATGCTGATAATCAAAAGAAAAAGAAAATAGCAAAGAGATAAACCCCCCTGAGCAGGCAGCGAGAAAAAGTATTAATGGTTAACTTCCTTATTGTGGGGTAGGAGGAAAAAATGCAGTCGTAAAGGGAAAGAAGTTTACCCTGCAAAGCAAATTTGTCATTCACCCTGCCGGATTATCATTGTTGTTATTTGCTCTCCCCTCTGCGAACAATGCAGAGAAAACACGCAAACACCCCTCAACTACAGCTGCAGCCCCCTCCCCACAACCTCCCTGCATGCGTCCTTGCGCACACAAAAAAGAGGATGCTAGGCGCAGCCTTTGAAATCCAGGAGGATAATTGACTCTCTGACGCGTAGAAGACCACAGGGCTCCGAGGGAGCACAGGTATAAAAGGAGGAGCTGCACCTCCCCAGCAGCCAGAGGACAGCCGGGGGCACGTCCGTGTGTCCTCCCCGCTCAGCGGCTTCGCAGGGTCCTGCGCGGGTACCGGTGAGGGGGACGTGTCCAGCAGGGCTCTCGGAAGCAGCTCTAGAGAAGTTGTGTCTGCAAGAGGGGAAGGGAACACCTCAGCCGCAGCCGATCCAGGACGAGCTTGTGGTCTACGGGAGCGGTAAGAGCGGGCGTCCGTACGTGGGTTTAACAAGATGATGGCTATTTGGAAATTGGAGGCAATTAAACTACGCCGAAATGCAATAAAAGCTGGCATCAGTAATTAGCTTTGCCAGATACAGCGCCCGTTGTATCAAAGGGGATTTTTTTGGTACCAGGTTAGAGAACGAAGCAGTAGCTGGGCTGTGGGTAAGCGCAGATCAGTGGAGCTGTGCTGGAGGTGAGCCCTCTAAAACTCTCAGGCGTTTACTAGAGGAAGCAGAGATTTCCTCACTTGCTATACTCATGCAAATTCCTTTTACCCTGGAAAATGAATGCTGCTTTACTCACCCATCAATAAATCTGTGTCTGCTCCATCCCCAAGCGTGAGGAGAAAGGCAACTGTGTGTTACGGGTAACGTGAAGCCAGGCACGACGACGCAGAGTAAGCCACTTAAATTGAAATAGGATACGAGAAAAGCAGAAATCCTAGTATGAAAGTCTGAGCTTCATAGACCTGCAGGCACAGTGAAAGCTCCATTGCATCTCCGTAGAGGTATTTCTGAGACCGCTCAGGTGAGGTTTCAGAAGCAGGCACCCAATCTCTCCAACATCGTTTTCACAAACGCTGCTGCGTTAACGTTGCACAGGATGGAATGAAGCTACTGTGCTTCATCTGCTGGGATGGTGTAAGAGCTCTTCATCTTAAGGGGAAATTATTAATCATTTTCTTTCACATGCTGCCAGAATAGAAAAGAAAGCATCTCTCGCCCCTGGAGAATTTTGAAGGTGACAAGGTTTTTGCAGAGCTGTCAGGCTGCCTGTAGGCAGGGCGACATTCAATTCTCCAGTCTCTTTTCGGAAATAGCAGGCACTTCTGGAGGGGGGAGGACTTTCGTTTTAGGCTCCTTCGCAAAGGAGAAATGGAGACAAATATCCAAAAAGCTGAAGGGATGAGAGGCAGGCTGTAGCAAAGGAAGAGAAGACAAAGCCAAGACAGGAGAAGAAAGGCAAAAGCAGGAAAAAAAAAAAAGAGAAAATCACAAAAACTAAAAGCAGAGAAAGGAAAAATTTCAAAGGGACAAAATGTGAGGAGGAAAACCTTTTTTTTTTTTCCCTGGAGGAAAACCCAGCGCTCAGATAATCAGGGCTGTATCCCAGGCATTAAAAAGGTAAGCAGACAACATTGGGCTAGGTTTTCTTTTCACTTAGTGATATTTCACAGCTCATGTAACGGCTTTTCCTGGTGCTGAGTAAGTCTCCTGAAGAAAGCGCCAGCCAGATGTTGGTGCTGTGGTCTCCTGGAACCCTCCAACATATGCTTTAGATCATTTATCTAGAACAAGGTTTGATTTGGGATTTGTCTCAGAGATATTTAGGGGAGAGAGGCACGAAAGGTTTCTCAAGTTCCAATGAAAGGGAGAGCAGCAGCAGGACCAGGGGCTCTGTGAGCGTGCCTCTGGCACTTCCTTGCTGCTTCTGGGCACTCCTCAGCTCTCCGAGGGGCACGAGCGGCTCTGCATGTTTCAGAGGGAAGGGGTGCTCCTCCTGCAGCTGCCTCAAGTCAGCTCTGCTCGGCGTCGTCAGCTCTTCTCCCAGGGAGCGGGTGGGAAGCGGGGCGCGAGCAGCTGGCAAGAGGGAGCTGGCTGAGCAGAGGCTTGTGGCAAGAAGCCCTGATTCTTAGTGCAGCACCTTGTCCACGTCTGCCCGGGCACTTAGGGCATTGATAATCCTGGTGTTAACTTCCACGGGATCAACATCAAACCCACTTGCGCGGGTACCACACAAGTCCTTAATTAGACATTCCCCCTTAATTGGGCATCCACATTCAGCTGTATCCGAGCAGCAAAGCAGCCCTCACTGCTGATGTTTTCCACCAGAACGGGCCCCCTCCTGCCACCACCGTTGGTAAAACCCACTGCTTGGGAAGTTCATCGGGGAAATTAGAGGCCCAGCCAAAACCTCTCCATTTGGAAACGTGGGGGTGGTTTTTTCTTTTTTTTATTTTTTTCCAAACGAGGTGTTGTCAAACATTTGGAAGCTTTTTTTTTTCCTTAAAAATGAACATTTTTCTGTTACGGAGATCAAACATCTTTCTGCTCTTTTCTTGTGTAAAATAACATAGCAGAACAAGGAAACTTGCTGTTTGAAAGATTTCCATCCACATTCTACTTTCTTAAAGAATCTTTTCAGAGCTAAAGATCAATTGCTTTTGATCAAAAGTGAGGAAGAGCGTTAACAGGAATATTCTCCTACCGTTTCTTGCTTCCAGTAACAAAAGCATTGCATTCAGCTCCCGATGGAGTGCGACCTCGGGTGATTCTCTGCCCTGAGTCATCCACCTGGGATGGTGGATACACGGCCCTTCAGCCAGCCCCAGGGTGCAAAACACCGCAGCGTTTGTCTCTGGGCAGACACACGGTGCTGGTGAAATCCATCCCACCTTCACCAAAGTCCCGAGAGCTGCGAAGGCATTTCTGATCAGCGGAGAAGGGGCTCCTCTAGATGCAGCAGGGCAGGAGAGCTCCTGGGGGACAGCTGCAGATGGAGATGGTGAAGGTCCTGTGCAGCGATGCTGGTGAGGAGGTTGCTTTGGGCAGACACTGCCACTGACTCAGTTCCGCATTTCAGGTGAGTCCCAAGGGTGGAAGATGCTGGATAAGGCCACCCTGCTCCTGTTCCTGCATTTAGTTGCGTGCTCCATCTCTTCTCCTCTCTACCCAGCCCTCAGGTAAGATACTGATTGCTTCGTCCATGCTCTAACTCTCTGCCTCAGCTCTGACCTTCTGCAAAACAAGCACGTGCCAAATTAAGTTTGCCAGCCCCTTAGAAAGCCAGATAAGCTGTCCGCACTCTGGTGAACCTGTTTCTTTACCCTGCCTTATTTTTTTGGGAACGCCACTAGCTTAGGAGTGGTTTCCCAAGAAGGCAGACACCTAACATGGGATATTTCAGCCCACACAGTTGGTTTTGGAATTGAATGCTGGATCCTATGAAGGGGAATCTGGCAAACTCCAGAGCAGCCAGCACCGCCAGCACCGCCACTGGTTAAAATTTGTGCCCGCAGGCTACCTGCACTGAAATCGGAGCCGCAGATATTTCAGTACAGGAGCTCAACAGCTGCATATTAATATTGCAAGTATTTCCTCACCAACTGTTTGAAGTTAATATTACTTCTCACCACTACAAATGGAGGGATGTACACAATTGGGCATAGGGTTCTCTGAAGTGGATTCACAACATCCCATAGAAAATGCTTCAGGCCTCGTGCCAAAGCCACGGCATGATGATACCACAAGCACTGGAGTTTTGCTTGACATTCTGGGAGCTCAGTGTGGGGAAAACACGTTTGGGGCAGCTTCGCTAACTGCCTCGTCACTGCTGTGACAGCTTCAGGGCAGTTTCTGGCTGCGGAGAGTGACAGACAGAGCTTGTGTTAGTGGTGAGCTAGGGATGGGAAGGGAGAGAGAAAGGAAAAAGCAGGACAAGGAGGAGCAGTCAAGAACCATGACCAGCATTTGACCATGTTTTGCAATGCCTTTTTTCTTTTTCCTTTTTTTTTTTTTTGCAGGTACAGCCCGGGGCCTGTTCCTGGCAAGGCCATGAACTTCCAGCTACAAGACCGTGGCCCACTGCAGAGCCGTAGCCCCTCGACAGAGGAGCAGGACGAGGAGGGTTTGTTAACAGACCCTACTGAGAAAAGGTTTGTGCCTTGCCTCTCACCCCCCACTGCCAGGGAGGATGCTGGTTACCATTTTGCCCAGGAGCACACCGGCAGGTCACTTAGTCCCACCAGCACCACGGAGGCCAGGCTCAAGGGGGAGAACGCAGACGAACCCTGAAACGAGCAGAAAGCCAGCCAGGACCATGCCAGCTCCCACCACTGCTGCTGTCCTGGGCTGCCTCCTGCTCTCCCCCAGCAGCACAAAGCATTCTGCCGGGCAGGGCTGCAAGCCCAGCGCCTCAGCAGGGAGCATAATTTTTCACCAAGCTCTGGGAACCCACCTGGAAGGCTGGCAGAGCCTCTCTTTTCCACCCCTGCTGGGAGACGAGGGATGGTTGCTTATCTGAAGTACAGCGGGTTCACCCTTACAACAGTGGGGCCCATGCTTGTGCTTCTCCCGCCTGTGGAGTTAGCTGGAGAACTGTGGGAGGCTCCTGCCACCCTGCCCCAGGGGTGTCTCAGGAGGTGATGGTGCCACGGAGCACAGCAGCGTCCCAGCTGCGGCTCTGCCCTCTACCAGCCTCTGGTTCTCCTTCCTGCTGCTTCTTTGACCTCGCTGCTGCTTTGCGGGCACTTCTCAGTAGCCGTTTCAGTACAAATACCGATTAACAGATATATTTGTTTTTTTTCTGGCTGCCTCCCTGTCAGAACCAAAAATCCCTCAGGTCTTTTCACCCTCCAACACTCACTCAGTCCAATACTAAAAAGCCTTTGGTACGTTTACACCCCTGATCTCAGCAGTTACATCCGGTGTATTTTGACATCTGAAGCATCCATTTCTTACCTAGAAAGCTCCCTGCTAGCTCAGCGAGCGCACCTCGTGCTTGTCTTTCACCCCTAGGATGCAGCGCCACGCGGATGCCATATTCACCGACAACTACCGGAAATTCCTGGGGCAGATTTCTGCCCGCAAATTCCTACAGACCATCATTGGCAAGCGGCTCAGGTAAGCCACGGGGGTTTGCTGTCCCAGAGGCACTGCTTTGCTTACTGTGTGCTGTTTTTTTTTAATGCATGTAGCAGGAACAGCTGCCTTGCACTGCAACAGAAGCCATCTCCGGCTGCTCCACACCCCAAAGGGCACCCTATATCCCCACTTCTAAGATCCCTCTAATCACGACAATTATTAAACGGCCTAATTAATCCATCCCTCAGAGGCTATCGGTGTCAGATCAGCTGCGAGCTGTACCACGCTAGCAAAGAGCAACGGTCTTTGCAGATTAGTAGCTGCAATGATCATTCACTGTTAGGAAACACCCACTGTCGTGCTGTTACGCCTGGTCTGAACACAGAGGACGGCCTCTCCACCACAGCTTGGGCGGCTGTGTTTAGACAGATCAGTTACTGCCACTAATTACGACCAGCTAGTCAGATGCAAGCCAGCTCTGCCCCCTCTCCTGTCACAGGAACAAACAGCTGCCCAATTTCCTCCCGAGATGGGGCAGAGCAGCCCCAGGCCCAGCAGGCTCCTTGCCACGCTGCTCAGCCTGAGGGACTGAAACGTACCTCTGAAACACAGACGGTTCTCACCTTCGCATCACAGAAACACTGAAAGCAGCCCAGAAGAAGGCGTGCACGAGCTTCTGACGAGGCGCCAGTCCGACAGCATCCTGATGGACAGCCGCTACCACCAGCGGATGGTGCTGAGGGACTTCCTGGGAGCCATTCTGCAGAACCAAAGGTAGGTGGGAATCGTTCCGTAACCTGCTCTCCACAGGAATAAGGCAAGGTCCTTTCTGCTGTCTGGCTTTTAGATGTGAAGCTACTGGATTAAGTACTACCTTTCAGATACACCCGGGGAAAAAAATAAAGCTCCTACCTGACTCCATGACCCACCCCTTCCCTTCCATGGGCAAGGAGGGTGCACAGAAGGATCAGCCTGCCCTGAGCCAGCCCACAGTACATCACTGAGCTGCGCCCTCACGCCCATAATTCACTAAAACAGCAGTAGAAAAAAAGTCTCAATCCCAGTTAAGTCATCACTGTCCTATTCTCTTCTTTCACAGGCCTCGGGACGTAAACAGCAGCCAGTTAGAAGGGCTTCCCAACACCCTGGCTAAGCTCATGTAAATATTTCTCCCTTTTTCGCCTCCCCGTGCTCTGGTGAGTGCCATTCCCTGCACAACTGCGTATGTAACGCCGCTGCGCCCAGCAAGTGGCTCGAAGGCTTTTCCTTAGCAAAGCCAGCTCCCAGCACCGCCCATGAGAAAAGCACACAGGCTGCAATGTAGGGAAAAAAAGCTCCCAACCAATTTTGTCAAGCGCCTTATTTAGGTACTGGACATTCGTACCACTCAGGCCTGTGAGGCTGAACACCCAGGCACGTGTTCCCACAAACGCCCCCTGGTCCAAGTACTCTGGCCTGAGCCCTACCACACACACAGCTCTCTCGGCAGATCTATCAGCAAACCCAGCAGGACTCAGACACCCGTGTGGATATGTGGGAACAGCCTGGTAGCAACCAGAACATCCTCATAAGGCTGACAGACACCAGGGCTGAGGCTAACCTAAACGCAGACCAAAGTCTCCCAGGGCGCAGAACGTTCCTCCACATGCCCAGCACGTTTCAGGTTTTCCCTCTCATTGCACTGGACAGGAAATGAAACCTTCGTTTTCTGTTCCCCTCAGTCCTAAAATTATTCACCTGGAACCTGAAATACGCTCTAAGCCTTGCCAGCCCCGGGGGCTTCAGAGCCAGCACACAGGCCCTCCTTGGTAGTACCTTCATTCACACAAATGTGTTGTCCTCCACGAAGCAATTTCATCTTTTTCCTGTCTCAGAAATTAAGCTTGTCTAACCCCAGTCAGCACAACGTGAAGCTGTGTGGAGAGATTTGTGAGAATATTAAATAAAAAAGGGGGGGAGGAGAGGAGAAAGACCAGAACGGTCCATAAATCATACGTGTGGATTCAGCTAGGAAAGCAAGAGATGCTAAAATGCCATGCCGTGTTTGAGTTGGTTACATTCAGGTCTTTTCACAAATGAGGTCAGCCAGGAAAAGCCTCAAAAAAGAAAAAAATGTGCACTCACCAACAGCTTTTTCATAATTCTCTTTCCCTCCTGCTTCTGTAAGTCAGAGCTCACGGATCTAACTGTCCAGTAAGCCACTCACTGCCATGAAGACGTTCCTGGAGGTGACCAGCTGGAACTGAAGCGTCTAGTCCTCAAATCCGTTTAAAGGAATGCAATTCTGATGCACTACTTAATTTACTTCAGTCTTTACAATTTAATTCCCCTCTCTAAACATTGGTTTGTGTACTGAACCAGGAAAAAAAATACCTCTGGGGTTTAACCTCGGGCTGCTTTATACAGAAAGGCTAAAGCAACGAGTACACTTGTAATCCTGGAGACGTATTGTCTACTAATTAAGGCTTTCAAATCACAAAGTGCAGCAAAATTTCTGCCAAGTCATCATTTGAGGGCCTGATTAATAAATACGAGGCCACCAAAAGGCACCTCTCGGCAGTTTAGGGAACTGATTACATACAGCCTCCTCCCAAAAGATGCCGATGGCCCAACCGCACAGCTCACAGGGCGACGTAGCGCAGGAATCCACCAGCCTGCCACCCAAACACCGCTGGGGCTGTCACTGCCCAGCCCCCGGACAGAGCCCTGGCAGCAAACCTGGACTCTAAGAAGCTCGGTGACAAGCAGCCACTGCTCAGCCTCGAGGTGGTTACGCTGAGGCCGCAGCTTTGCTCTGCAAGAGCAAGAGGAGAGCCCTGTGCATCAGGCTGGGCTGGCACTGCTCTGTTGGTGTGCCATCCAGGGCTCCGAACACCGCCAGGGCTGGGGTTACAGCTGCAGATGTTCCCACTGCCACTTACAAGAAGTTACTAACCCAGTGATCTCTCACATAACTACTTCCTTCTGTCACCCCAATTATCCCATTGCTCGTGTAATATTTATGCCTTCAGAAATGTAAATAGTGCCAGGATGGGGTACGCTTTCCCATCGCTAGCAGGGAATAAAAGTTGTTCTAAATAAACCTGTCCAACAGCAGGTCAGGATGGCTCTGTGTCTATTGAGATGTTAGCTTCTTGATTCCAGGCGCTGAATGGAAATGGAAGATGTTGCTCAGAGACAGCACGGAGGACAACTCAGAGCTGTGCTTACAAAGGCACTGGGTCCAGTGCCAACCACTTAAGTCCAGGCTGGAAACACACCTGCAAACAGATGAGGGCCTCTTAAAGTACCCCTCATCGCACCCACACCACTCCTCGGCACTTCACAATATTTACCATCTCCTTTTTCCTCAGGTGATCACGTTTTAGCGCAGTAGGCTCCAGCACACACGGAAGTGAGTTCACCAAATCCCTACAGATCACATTCTCCCTGTTGAAGCTTTACAGCTGTAGCACTACAGCAATATTATCAGCTGCCCAGCAGGGGGGGAAGCAGCGGGGGGATGCCGAGGTCCACCAGTGAAGCTGCGACAGCAGCAGCACACTAACGGGTAACCCGTTACCCTTACGCAGGCAGAGAACTGTCACGGTGAGACAAGCCATCCTTCTGCTTCGCAGTACGGCTGGACAGAGAAGCTGGAACAGAAGAAACAACCTGAGTGGGACTGCTCCAAAGTGGGTTTGTAAAGCTGTTGTCTAACACCAGCCGACGTGCCTGAAGCCACTGCAAATTGCTCCAAGGAAAGGAAGCCCCCTGTCCAACAGCATACTCGTAAATTAGAAATTAAACAAGGTAGCAAAAAGATTACGGGTGAGATGAAAGCTGTATGCAGACACTATACTACATTCAATAGCGTTAAATCAAAAGATGTATCATAAAATACTTTGGAAATACCTAAGTCAGTACGATTAAGCAGCTGAGTGTCACCTATCTGGAATAAAGGGGATCCCTTTGAAAGCTCGGTTTGCATAAAACTGAGGAAGCAAACGCTCAAACTCTGGGAGATGAAATGCTTAAAAAAAAAGCAAATCAGAAAGCGTCTTAAGAATAAAGGGCCACAGGAAGAAAAAACATCCTTTCCTAACATACAGCCAAAAAGGAAAAAAAAACACAACACGACAGCAACAAGCGCAGCTCAGAGCAAATGAACCGCAGGCCTGCACGATTCTCCTTTTGCATCTGTACTGCCCTCGGAGAACATGCCAGGGATCTGCTACGGGGAAAGCACTGGAGCATCTGCCATAGCGCGAGTATCGGCTGATTAGTTAGAAAACAAAGCTGACACGTGTGCAGTAACAACAACAAGAGGCTCAAAAACTCCGAGCAAAAAGGAATTCCAGGGTAAAGCAGCATAAATAGCAGCTTAACTACTTCTTGCTTGCAACTCCTTCATTCCCAGAAGGCTTGAATGAGGCATGAGATCACTTCTGTGAAGGAGTCACAGGAGGTCAAGGGACGAGCTCCCGGAGCCTGTATGGTGTCGGTACAGTGTTCACCACGAACGAACTGGTAGGAACTGGTACTACACAGAACAGAAACAGTGAGCTAAGTGTGAACTGCAGCGGGGAAGAGGCAACACAGCTTTTAGAAAGCGGAGTCATGTCTCACACATGTGAGGTTCTTGAGAGGATTTAGCTCCACACCCTCTATCCACATCCTTGCTGGTTGATATAATTTCCTTGGATTTCCAGAAGACAGTTTGTAAAGTTCCTCTGCCAAGAGGTCTTTAAAGAAACCCATCTGACACGGGACAAACAGGAGCCAACACACAGACGCAGGGGAGGGAGCCAGGAGCAACCGTTAAGTTTTCCATGTGCAAGTTGTTCATCAGGAGAACTCCCCAGAAATCTGTGTTGTTCCTCCAAGCACTCACCCTTCCCCCTCCCCAGCTCATTAACTTGCCGATGATACAAGATTCCTAAATACAACTACAAAGTTCAGGGTTATAAGGAGGATGGTGAGCCAGAAGCGGACACCAGCCAATGATACAGAATTAAAAGGCATCCAACTCGTATTTGGGGGTCACCTCCAGAGGCTGCCATGAAAACAAAGCCACCAGAAGGGCGCCCGAGCCTGCCCGGGCAGACGCGCCAGGCACAAGGCCAACAAGGGCCAGAGCCCGAGGACTCCTCCTGTGGGAGCTCTGAGCACCCATGGCAGCTCCATGTAGCCTGGCGCCACCCGGAGAGAACAGCAATTAGCAGAGAAATGCAGATGACAGCATGACAAACGACAGGCAGAAGTGGGAAGCGCCCCCAAACAAACACGTACCTCTGGGAAAGGACATGAAAGAAGAGGAACCTTTGCACCACAATGACTAACACACAAAAACTGCCCAGCCAAAAAGCGCTTTTCATTTTCATGTGAGCTCAACTTCCAGTCTGAGACTTTGAAACAGCCAAAACAAAACTCGGGACCGTTCTTTCCTCTTTATTCACAAATCACTTAGTATGAGGAGAGGGCGCCTGGGGAAAGGCAGAATTATGTTTTCCTTTCTCTTCTTTTTCTAAAAGAAATTCAAACATCCCGGGAGAAAAGGGGAGAGTGGAGCGGGGCAGGGATCCAGGGAAGAAAGGATTTTTGAGATTCATATGAAAAGCACTCAGGTGGCATGAACACAACAGTGAAAATCAAAGCTTTAAAAAAAAGTATAACTGGAACCCTCTTGACTTAATTTATATAAAAAAAATCTTCTGCCTTCCTTCTTCTGCTCTTTCAGTTATTTATTCTCTTCTGTTCTGAAGGCATTTGCTTTGTTTTTCCCCATTTCTTCCATTCTTCTGGTGCTAGTGTGTCCTGGAAAGGAAAATCCAAACAATTAACTCCTCCCCGCAACAAAATACTTCCTCGAACAGTACAGGTGTCCCCAGAACCCTCATCCTCTCCCAAAGGAAGCTTATCTGCCAGGAGAGCAACAAAACCAGTACCGCAACGTAACTGAGGAATGAAATCGAGCGGCATGGAAGTGTTCGGACAAAATGAAGGTCTGGTACAAAAGGGATGAGTGAGCCGTATGAAACAGAAAACTGGACAAAAAGGCAGGGCTGAATGCGAAGCCTGCAGCTACTCCACCACTCCTCCACTTCAAACAGGGCCAATTTATCCAACTGGAATCAGCTGCTCCATGTAAACACAGAGGAGAGAGCTCCAGCAAAGCTGGCACAGCAGGTCCAACTTTCTGGGGCCCTTTCCTCTTCCAAGATGCCAGATACAAGCACAGCTGGGTGCGCTTCGCAGTCCAGTCCCCAGATACTGGTACCAACAGAGTCTTAAGTGACGTATCTGGGGCATCGGAAAACCCAGCAATAAGGAGCACTGCTCGTGACTGCACTTCTGGATTAGGAAACCTAACGCATGGACCGTGGCTACTAAGTCATTCTTAAGATCTTCCAGGACTATACTCACAGCCCGCAGGGAATTCAGGGGTTAAAATACCCGGCTGAGAAGCAGAAAGCTCCCAAGCCCTGGAGAATTCCTGGGGATTTGGCAACTGACCACTACAGCTGAAAACCACTGGCTCAAAGTTTTGGTAAAAAGCGAAGCGTCCAGCAACCAGCACAGCACCAGCAAACAGCCACAACGAGCCGCGGCCGCCTCTGGATCCTCTCCGGTTACTGTCAGAGCTCGTGCCGTGCTAACGGCCCTGCAGCAGCCCAGGGAGGGACGAGGCAGCACCAGGCTGTTTTTCCTACGGAACTCAATGCCAGGTTCTCCGCAGGCGATTTCTCAGCACGGGGGATGGTTTCAGATGTGCAAACGGAAGCTCAGCGCACAGCACACGTGGTTCGAGACGCAGCCACCCACGCTGGTTTGTTTTGCACCGCAGGGCTGAGCTCTGCCGAGCGCGCTGCAAGTGTGCCCGCAGCGCTGGCTGTGAGCAGGAGGGAAAACGCTCATGGGACGCAGCAGTGCCCCGCGTTCCTCAGCGATTCGGCCCTTCGCAGGACTGGTCCCAGATGCTTTCTTCCCTCTGCTTTATAAAATAACGTGCTGCTAAGAAATGAAGCCACGCACAGAGACCTGGGTAACACGCAGAGCAGAGGCAGTCCTGCCTCCCGCACCTGCGGCCATAGCAAACTGGGACCGTACCTGCTCAGAATCAAAGGAGACGACGGGCTTTACACCAGCAAATGACAACGGAGACCTAGCAGGTGGCTGCGTTCAATCAAGAGGAGCCTGCTGCTGCTGCTGCCTGTGCCATCGTGACGGGTTCAGTCTAAAACAAGGCTGAACCCTGGGTAAGGCCATGTTCTCAGCTGAACGAGGTGGTGCTGACCTGGCTTCTGCTGCGTACAGAGCTCTTGTCAATCCAAGCGAGGACGTAATTCACCTCCACCAACGGTAAAGTGTCTAGCAGCTGAATAACCGGAATACTGCAGATGGGGACAGGGAACACCAACAGCAGGATGGGATACGGGGCATCTTTATTGTCTTCTCCTCTAGCTAACACTGCTAATTATTTACAGGAACAACATTGCTCAGACTGGGTTGATTTCTACACCTCGGCCAGTGCATTAACACGTGCTCCTATCACCGCACAGACGCGGTGATTAAGGAATCACAAGGAGGCAGTTTGGTCTCAGAGGACACGTACTGCTAGCATGCAAACCCAGCTGTAGCCAAGGACGCCCAAGGGCTGATTTAAAGCCAAGTAAACAACGTTGGAAGGAAGCAGCTTCAGCTCGTATCTTTTTGTGCAAGAAGTGAGGGATGAAGAGAAATGAAGCGGGCGGCAAGCCCCAGAAAGGCAAATTCCAAAAAGACCCTTACTTCTAGAAGAGCTGGTAGCAAAGCCCCCTTTTATCGCAGCGTTCTATACTTTGCCAACCTACTGCTCTGCTCTGCAGCGATCCTGCCAAAAGGAGAGAGGAAGACAGGTTCAGAGAAGATAGGAAAGAGGAAAGTAGCCCTGCTCCAGGAACCAGAGCCAACGACAGAAATGCAAAAAGCAAAACCAGGCCTTCTGGTAACTTCTGTAAAAACATGGTTTAAATACAGTTCCCCTCCAGCCCCTACCAGCGCTCTCCACAGCGCAAGAGCAGCTCAGCCTCAAAGCGCAATCCAGTTAATTACCAGTGCACTTCAACATCTGAGACGGACAAGCCGCACGTTAACAAAAGATATGTCTTTTTGAACTTTAAAGTCACGTACAAAGGGTTTAACTTTAGCCTGGGGTCGAAGTTTTACTTTCAAATTTGCCATTGTAGTTGCAGCTTCATGTCATCTACAGCGAGAAGGCGCACAGACACCCCCGCGGTGTTTTGAAGCAGGACCCAACCATCTGCGTTTCTGTGCTAGCAGAAGCCCTGGTTGAGCTTAGACACTCAGAAGTCAGGCTTGTTGTATTCTTTCCTCCCCACATCTGTACGCTAGGAAGGCTGCTGATCATGATTTATCATTACTCTTTACATTAAAAGTGAGTCGTTATTAAAGTGCCATAACATCGCCCTTTTGGCAGCAAACTCCTGTTCTGCTAACACAGTGAAGTGCCACACCAGAGATGGCCGAGCGTCCTGGGAGCGGGGCTGAGGAAGCTGAAAGAGCAGTATGGAAGGGGTTGATTACAGTAATTGTGCCCCCTGCTATAGCCATGCAAATAGAAATGTTTTAAAGGCAACAAATCCCTGTGAAACCCCTGAAAATTCTGCTCCTCTGTGTTGGTGAGGTTTTGTTGTTGCTGCCGTTTTATTTTTTTGTAGCTTGTCCTCATTTTAGTGGTGTGATCAAAAACGTGAGAACCCAGGGATATTTATGCAAATAGGCACGCAAGGATAAACTTCTAATGGCTCAAAAGGGGAATTAAAAAAAGCACAGGTCCGATGGTAAAGCAGATCATGAGATCATCTTCAAAGCCAAACTCTACATCTGCGGAGTGCAAAGGGCTAAAATTTAAATCTCACGTGGAGACTCCATGGCAGAAGTGGCAGTAGTGAAGGAGGGGTAAAGGACTTCTGACTGATGCACGGCATTGGAAGCTCGGGGCAGCGAACAGCCGGCAGGCTGCCCAAGCCACGGCACGCACACGAGACCCTGTGGCATGGGACACGAACGTGAAGCATCAGTCCTATGCCAGTACAGAAAGTAAAGACGAGGGACGTACCCATGCAAAAACCACGTCCATATGGGCACAACACTGCCCTGCCGTGCTCGAGGCACCCACCCAGGGGTGCAGGGCACAACCCAGTGCTGCTGAGCAGGTCCGCAGCCAGCACCGCAGCCAGGTTTGCCAGCCGTGCCTCAGCAGCACAGTCTAGGAACAAAACCACGCTGGCAGCGCTCTGCAACTTCTAGCTGGAGAGAAAACTTGCTCAGGGCCGGCCTGTGTTTCACAATGCCTGATACAGATACCTCGGGGTATTTATTACGGAATCATAGAACAGTTTGAGTTGGAACACACCTGCAGAGATCTGGCTCAAGTGGCAGCTCAAAACAGAGCTGACTTTGGGGTCAGAGCAGAGTACTCAAGGTGATATCCAGCCGAGTTCTGACCGTCTCCAGAGAAACGCAGGTTTCACAACCTCTCTGAATCCTCCTTTACAGTGCCTGACCACCTTCACTGAATTTTGTGTCCCTAACATTCATCAGAATTTTCCCTGTTGTTGTGCACATGGCCTTTTGTTTGTGGCTGCGCTCTTTCAAAAAGCAGCTGCTCCTTTTTTCACTGAAATCCTTCTTCGGGTAGAAGACAGCAGAAAGACAACCCCCACCTTACATTCTTCCCCTTAAAACTTAGCCCACAAGCACAGCTGCAGAGGAGTTCGGCCTCTTCTGTGTTCACAGCAGCTCTCATTATCTAGTATTATAAAATGCTGATACACCACATAGTAAAGCAGTTTCATCGGGGTATGCATCTTGCCAAAAGTGGGTCTCCCCATGCCAAGATGACATGCTTCCCCTCATTCTCTCTACGTGCCTGATCACTTCAGCAAGTGGCCACACGGACCGTTCTCCCTGAAGGAGCAGTTAGCTACACCTCAGCGACTGCGCCTCGTCACCCTAGCTCAGGCACTTCATCAGGTATGGGAGGGCCAATGAACAGACCCCTCCCAAGATTTAAGAACCGAAAGCAACATTCATCGCTGTATCAGTTACCGACATGCGATAGCATCGATGCAATCTCCTTCCTGACATCTTCAAAAGCTGCTCCCACCAAGGCATCCGTGCCTGGCTTACCGTTTTACCGCTTTATGAGCCAGCATCCTATTGCCTGCCAGGAACGTGACACCTCCCAAAATGGCCAGGTACTTCAGAGTCTGGAACATGTTGAGCTGAGTCCAGTAGACGTACATGAGTCCCAACATTGCTGTGAAAAAAGACAGCCCACAGTTCAAACGATACTTCAAAGACAGGCCATTAGCTATTCCCAGAACAATTGTTATGTTGTACTGCCAGGCCTAAGCACTTGGTTTCTAACTCATTTCTGGATCTCCAAAGTGACAGATTTAAAGGCTGTACGTTATTGCCAAGGGAGGAAGACATCTGGGTCCTCGTCTTGTAGAGAAATATGACGGACAGCATGCAACCAATCCTCCTGTGGCATAATTACGGAGGTATTGCAGACATGGAAGGCTATTAAAAAGAGGAGGATATTCTGGATTTCAGAGGATATTACCCTTTACTCACTCCTAAGAGCTTACAGCTTTATAAAGCCTCCAAGGAAACTGGTTTGGATTAGCAAAATGCTGTCATTCAGGAAACAGCAGACCCAATGTTCTCGCAGTCTCCTGTGTTTCTGAGCCTACTGGGGCTGTAAGTAACTGTGCAATCAGAGGCGTGATACTATTGCTGACAAAGCCTAGTCCACCTGAAGAACAAGATTTTCACAGGAAGAGCTTTAAGGGAAAGATGTGGATGGTAGCCCTGCATGTTTCAGTCCCCACAGAAACTCCCTGCTTACAAGGACAAACATGGAATAACCAAAGTGTGACCTCTGGAAAGAAGAAGTTCTATCAAGCACAGATAAATGGTGTGTGAGAGGAGCCTAGATAATGACTGCTGTTATAAGCTGATGGGCAAAACAGGTTTATCGCCATATTAACAGTCATGAAAAGCAGGAAGGCAGATGAAAACAAGAGAACAAATGTTATGCTATTATGTCATTATCGTTAATAGGCTGCAAGCCCATTTACCACCAGGGCTCTCGTCTGTAACTCCCAGGTGAGAAGGTCAAACAAAGCAGAACGCCTCTGACACTTACCGGCATGTCCCATGTGAAAAACAAGGGTGCTGGGAGCAAAGCTGAAGTTGGAGATGTTGGCACCGATCTTTATCCACTAAAAGGAAAAGAAACAAAACCTGAATAAAAAAGGTCTTGTAAACACAAGCTTTCATTTCAAACTTAAAGGAAACAGTTGAAAGATACTTAAGCTCTTCAATGAACACACTGTATTCTCTACAGAAGCACATTGTCTTCTAGCACAGAGGACAGAACGGTAATTTTGTCAAAGACAGCGCTGTTATGTTCCTGTAGCGGAAATTTCTCCTACTGCTTCCGAGTCCCCCAAGGCAGTTCCCCAATTATCTTCAAGTGAAGAGAGGATATTGCTTGAAATCCACATTTTCCAGAGAAATATTGCTATTTATTTCCAGCTGAATTCATTTCAAAGGATGAGATAGGTAACAGTCAGTTACGTAGCTTTGGACTCAGCAGAAGACCGATGACAGACACAAGGTATTTACTCACAAAAACCATCTCAGTTTTTAGAATACAGAAGAGAAAGGCATGAAGCATGGAAACCAGGAGCAATGAAATCTCTCAGAGTGGTTTCTCATCCACAAGTATATTGCAAACTCCAGAGACCAATGGACACAACTTTCTGAAAGTCAACTTCCAGCAAGAATAGCTAATGAGAAATTACTGCCAAGCGATAAGGGATCAGTTTCATCTTCTAAATAAGGAAATTTCACTTGACGAGATGAGACTTTTCTTTCACATTAAGTTCAGAACACTGAGCTGATGCTACAGCTGAACTACTGCTAGACATTTCAACTCCTGACACACAAATGCCAATTAAGTCCATAAATGGGGATCAGTCTGATGGGATTAAGTAACGCAGATTTTGTGATGGCTATATTGAGCACAAGGCAGAATCACTGCTCTTCTGTAGAAGACTAATTTTGTAACTTAATCCGTCCGCTGTTACTCTACAGCACCAGCAGAACCACACTGAGGAAATCCCACTTTTCCTTAGCCGCAGTGTTCTTCTCTTTTGACCATAAACTCAAGAACACGGGACACAAACAGACCAACACTTTGCACTGACCTTTGCTAGCTACAACTAGAATTAACCAAGAGTTTTAACACTTGGTTTAGCTGGTCAACCTCGAAGTGACTTTGGATTGGATGGATAAAAGCGTCATTCTGTGGCCCAGTTCACTCACCAGAATGAGCAGCAGGAGCAGTGGTGAGAGAATCAATGCCGTGAACGTGTTAGATACCACCGTGGGAGGCCTCTTCTCAGGTTCCCTGAAGAGGTGCTGCAAACAAACAAACCCAGCTCGTAAGAAAGCATTCCAACAGAACGGCTTCTCAGCTCCGCAGAGGACCAGCTTCAGCCCCGCTGCTGCTCCTAGGCACTCCTCCGGATGAAGAGCATGCCTCTTTGAAGCAGCACCTATTCCAGCCTCTGCACATCTGACCTCTTGCTCAGTGAACTTTGACCTGCCCTCACATAGCACTGGTTAGCTTGCACCAGCGGATGGCTAGAATGATGCAAGAGAAATCTGCAAAAGCAGAGAGCATTCTGTGGTGCCTACCTGGTCAAATTTTCTTGTTCGAGTCTTCTCATTGACACCAGCTGCTCTTTCAAGTAGGACCCTGCCTATTTATTCATACTGCAGGGGACTGCAATTAATTTCTTTCCATTAAGCAGTACGCTTGGTGTTATTTTAATTACGCTACCTGCACAGATTTCTACGAGAGATTACTTATCAAAAAAAGTTGCGATGAGAGCAAAGACTAGATAAGCAAAAACAAGACCAGTCCCCCACCTACGGAGCATGATTTCTGGTTGTACCTGGATTTCAGGTTTGGGAACAAAGAGGTTCTTGGACTGGACTGTGGATGGTGCATCCTCCTCTGGGAATTTGATCACAACATCAGCCTGAAATGAAATCACACAACTTCGTGAAGTTAACTGTAATGTATTAAAAGTTTTGTTACATTACCGTGACCGATTTGCTTATCATGCCAATCAGACTGATTTTTTTAAAGGAATCTAAAAAAGCCTCCACACCTTAAAAGAAATTTCCGCTAAACAGAAGCAGCAATGCCCTTTATTCATCCCTAAAAGTTGGACTTATTTCCAGCACAGCAAGCACAGAGAAGCTAAACCTTGAAGTGTTTGCTGTGAGCTTAAAACTGAACCCACAAACATGCTGAAGTTTCTCTTTCACCCTGTGATGAAATAAACATTTCAATCCCACTTTGATGTTTACATGGAGTTTGAGAACTTCGAAATGAACAGCAAACCTCAGAACCCATAAATGGCCAAAACGTTTCTGCTTCACTACAAAGAAAAAAAAAAAATGAGCTTTTTTCTTCGAGGCCTGTACACCACCCTCCTGTGAGACTGACAACGATCTCGGAACCACGTCGCCACGCTTCCAGCTACGTACCACATTCCACAGGATTGGATTTTCCAGAGTGGCGTCTCCAATGATCAGGTACAGAGTGTAGGTACCAGAGGCAGAATCGAACTCCGTCTTTCTTTCCGAGGTATCCAGCTCGAACTTGTAGACGTTCTTGCTATCTGGTTCCGCAACGAACACTACCTCCTGGCCAGTCTTCTGGTTGTGAAGTCGGACAAAAGTCTGAAAGGAAAGATCGTAAAATTGCTGGAATGTCTCACAATGTTTATAAATGCCACGGAAATGAGATTTGCCCCCCAACAAAAAGCACACCATTAACAAAAGTCACAAAATAAACTGAGGCCAGCTCCCTCGATCCCTGCAGAGCCAGCAATGCACAACGCCTCTTCAAGTCAGCACATTAACACAGGACCAGCACTGTCCAGGGGCCCACGTGGGGTACAAGGCAATGTATTGCATGCTACTGGCGAGGGTATGTGCAACAGCACACGACAGGATGGATGCATTTTATTTTTTATAGGTGTACGAGCCAAATCCACTTCCCTCCTGCCAAGATGAGTGTTTTTTCCACAGTCCATGTCAGAAACGTAAGGACTCTTAAAACCTACCAAACCTTTTCAAAAGCAACCTTGCGTGCTTCAGATGGAACGTTCTGGTGACACAGCAACGGCAAGAATTTGTCCTAACCTGGTGAGGGATGAGTTCAGCTCCGCTGTTCACGTCTGTCAGCTGGAAGGACAGAGCAAAGTTCTGATGGCTGTCAGCAGTGAACGAGCCCCTGGCTTTGGCTGGGTAAGCTACCCTAGGAAACAAAAAACCAGAGTTGAGGTGATCTTCCAAGTGAAGGCCTGGCATTCAAAGAAACTGAGGCAAGCAAGCCTGACTGACAGCACTGCCATCCACCCAAGTGGTCTATTCTAACAAGAAGTCAGGTGACCTAATTCCTTCTGTTCCACCGTAACTTAAGAAAAAGGAGGAACAGAATTCTTCATTTTTTTGCAAGCTACATACGTTTTCATACAAAGCATTAGTTCACGGCAGGTTTTGGAGGGCCGAAAAGAACAAGGCTTTGCTGGTACTGCGCCCCACCTTTCGGTACACAAGGCTCTGCTACTAAAAGGCGTGATGGCAGCCTAACAGACAAAGCACACGCGGACTTCAGCACGGAAAGGCTTTACCAATACACAGGGACGGACCTCAGAGAAGCAATGCAAATGAAGTTAAATTACGAGCATTTCATTTTAATTGATGTCAGTTAAAGAGCAACTGAGAATCCAGGCACGCCAGGCCATGACAGAGCCATAACCTCCAATTACAGCATACACAGGGCATTAGATCCTCTCTGTCAAAGTTCAGCAATAATAGAAACATTAAAATAAACGTTTTAAACTCACTTTTAATACAGAGAGGTGCCAACAAAGGAACAGAAGACTAAGGTCACCTGTTTTCTGTCAGAAATTATTTCACTAATAAGGAAAACCACCTATAAGAAACAAATCTGTTCTCCCGAAGAACTCAGAGGTCTCAGAGAAGCAGCATTCGTATCGTTTTGTTGGCGTTCCCATACAAGATCCCTCAAGCAGGTAAAGCTCCGAAGCCCTCTAGTCTAGGACCCGAGCTGCCCCTTAAAGGATCACAGAGTGAGACATCTTACCTGGTTGTTTTTGGTGCAATGCTCTGATCTTTATCCACAGTAGAGAGGTCTACGTTGGTAATCCCAACTTCTGTGGAAACTTTCACTTTCAGCTGCAACAGAACACAGCAGGAGGTTACTGGGACCGCTCCCACATATACCAGCGACGGTCACGTTCACTTCAGAAGCTTTCGTTCCTCTGTCCCCTTCCCCTCAGAGACTCTTCCTCTACACCAAGACAGAACCTAGCCCGAACAAGCGTGTCTACACCAACTTCCCTTCTGGCAAAGCTTCTGCATCAGTTACGAGCCCCAAACCAGCCCCTTCCCCTGCTCTGGCAGCTGTCTCTGAAGACACCAATCCCTCAGTCGCGCTGGCGCTGGCTCCCCTTGGCAGAACTGTTTTTAATGAAACAGTCCAGAGAGCCAGATCCAACCAGTTTTCCGTTTACACAAGTAGAAGCTAGCTATTAAACATGACATCACATAAAACACGACTTCAAACTGCACTGGTACGTACTTTGTGCCCAGGACAGCAACCTGAGAGGAGGGAAGCCTCCGGACAGCAGCCAGCTACGCCTGCGTTGGCTCCTGCACCCCGGGAGGTTTCTGCTGCAGCAGGCAAAAGCCAAAGCATTCCTGCAGGTCTGCGCTTCATTTTTTAAACCCTGTCTCCAAAGGAAGGCTTGCTGTTTAGCACGTAGGGCACTGTAGGCATTAAGGCCCTGCCGTTTATCTCAGCTCCTTGGTGCTCAGTGCCGTACAGACGCCGAGCAGAGGAATGACTTGCTGCCTCTGCCCTGTCCCACAGCACAGAGCACCCAATCCACGCAGCGAACCTCCGCGGGTCTCACCGACGTCAGCCCCTCTCCCCAGCAGCAGCGGTTACTGCCATCCGTAGGATGCAACGAGCACGTTTGTTCTCACAGCTTACAAACGCTCCCCTGGAGAACGGGTGTCACTGCCAAGACATTTTTCAACACAGACTCCAATTTGTTACCGCAGGTTTGCTCGTGTGGAGCAGCCCCACCCCTCAACCTGAAAAATAATTCCCACAAAACCTGCGGGAAGAACACGGGAAAACATAAAACCAACTCCTCAGGTCAGACTTCAAACACAATAACCTTTACAGGTTAAAGCTCCTTTACAAAGTACGATTTGATGTAGATCACAGAATCACAGAATTTCTAGGTTGGAAGAGACCTCAAGATCACCGAGTCCAACCTCTGACCTAACACTAACAGTCCCCACTAAACCATGTCCCTAAGCTCTACATCTAAACGTCTTTTAAAGACCTCCAGGGATGGGGACTCCACCACTTCCCTGGGCAGCGCGTTCCAATGTCTAACAACCCTTTCGGTAAAGAAGTTCTTCCTAAGATCCAACCTAAACCTCCCCTGGCGCAACTTAAGCCCATTCCCCTTGTCCTGTCACCAGGCACGTGGGAGAACAGACCAACCCCCACCTCGCTACAGCCTCCTTTCAGGTACCTGTAGAGAGCGATAAGGTCACCCCTGAGCCTCCTCTTCTCCAGGCTAAATAGTCCCAGCTCCCTCAGCTGCTCCTCCTAAGACTTGTTCTCCAGACCCTTCACCAGCTTCGTAGCCCTTCTCTGGACTCGCTCAAGCACCTCCATGTCCTTCTTGTAGTGAGGGGCCCAAAACTGAACACAGTACTCGAGGTGCGGCCTCACCAGAGCCGAGTACAGGGGGACAATCACTTCCCTGGACCTGCTGGCCACACTGTTTCTGATACAAGCCAGGATGCTGTTGGCCTTCTTGGCTGCCTGAGCACACTGCTGGCTCATATTCAGCCGACTGTCAACCAATACTCCCAGGTCCTTCTCTGACAGGCAGCTTTCTAACCACTCATCTCCCAGCCTGTAGCTCTGCTTGGGGTTGTTGTGCCCCAGGTGCAGGACCCAGCACTTGGCCTTGTTGAACTTCATGCAGTTGACCTCAGCCCATCGGTCCAGCCTATCCAGATCCTCCTGCAGAGCCTTCCTACCCTCGAGCAGGTCGACACACGCACCTAACTTGGTGTCGTCTGCAAACTTACTGAGGGTGCACTCGATCCCCTCATCCAGATCATCGATGAAGATGTTAAAGAGGACAGGCCCCAGTACCAACCCCTGGGGAACGCCACAAGTGACCGGCCTCCAGCTGGATTTGACCAGATGTTACTACTGAAACCGGATCCATCTGCAGACTCTTCAGGCCAACTTGAGCAAAATCTTTTTCTGTTCCAAGATGGGAGCAAAGAAAGACGGGCTAATGAAATAATCATTAAAGAAGAGTTATGTGCAGGCACCTCAGAGCTCTGCACACTGCCCTCCGACTGCACAGTACGCAAACATCCCTCAAATATTTTAATGCCAGGAAATGCGGGCTCTGCCTGGAATAATAACCCCCTGGTTTAGCTCATTACTGTCAAAAACGATGGTGCATTAAGGACAATTAATGCTAATAACGGTAAGGAAAAAAAAGCAGCTCCCCCAGCAGTCCTCCCCCATAACAATGTGTCTTATTAGAAGCGGCTCTCACAAAGCCACCCGGCGTTAATGCATTCCTCCCGGTACCTCCGTGTGCCAGCAGCGGGCCGAGGCAGGACCCATCACCCCCCTTTCGACACTCCTAAGTGCCATTACGGCTACCGTGACAGCATCCATTTGATACACGCAGGAAAGGTCAGCGGTTGGAAATAAGTGTCTTCCTCTCCTCTGAGCCGACCACGCTGCAAGACTGTAAAAGGCTGATCTTTTCCTTAAATAGGCAACTGGGGGCAGAAATTAACCCGGGAACAGCCATCGCTGGAGAAGAGCTGTTGACAGCTCAGCTGTTGACACCGCAGTGACCGTGGCAGCAGTCACGGCTCGCGTGCTTCTCACACTAACGAACCTGAGAAAGCTCTGAGCGTTTTGTACAACACTCTTCTTCCGAGAGGTGCTGTAACAGCTTTAGCCACCAAAAAGGGCGTATGAACACAAGAAATGAGGAATTCATTTCTACTTGCTTTGGTCACTGTTTCTCCACTACAAAAACATCACCACACACCCAGTTAGAGGCCAGAAAAACCCCCACGGCTCTTCTCTAAAGCTCTCCAACGCTTAACTTCCATGCACCAGGCCATCACTCAGCTGCTAGCCCAGCTCTGAGATCTGCAGGCTCCAGTTCTGAAAGCTCTGAAGAACGTTCTTAGCAATCATTTTTGCACAACTGCTGTAAAATACTGGCCGCTACACAAACATTTCCACCGTTAGCCTTCCTTCATTTGCTGTCAAATTAGCAAACATCTAAGCGATCAGTCAGTTTTGAAACTTCCGCAAATCTCTTTTGATCACATCCCAATCCGGTTACTGCTCACAGTCTCAAGTCAAAACCCAATACTTTATAGAAAAGCGTGGTAAAAATGCTGTACAACATCCGTAGCACACACAAAGAAAAAGCCGTCTCACCAAATGCCACGGAACTGAAGCGACGAACACCCACCTCTACTTTGTTAGCAATGAATCGGTTATCCCCGTCGACACTGACGGAGAAATCATAATATCCACTTGCAGGTTTGACGTTCATGAAGTTCAGCTCGAAGACATCTCTGTAATAAAAAGGCAATGTATTAAGCACCCTCCAGGACACTAACAAAGCAACCTACAGGCAGGTAATATCTTGCGACCGAGATGTCTCCAAATATGCTAGATTAAGCAGGAAAACAGAAACGTGACACAAAACTAACACTACGACCAAGTACAGGGTGAAAATATCTTCAAGTTCCCTCAAAGTCGGAAGAACGTTGCAACTCCCCACTCCCAAAAGACCTCTGCAACAAATCCAACGCCACTACACAACACGCTGTCACCTCTTGCCAACAAAATGCAACCGCAGCATTTTGAGCCTTCCATCACACGGGCGCTTTTCTGGTGGAAGAGCATAGGAAGCAAGTCCAACACCGTTTGAATAACAGCTGTTTGCTTCACAAAGCCGAAAATAAGATAAAATTCTTACCCTGACGGAACAAATGGTGCCTGTTGAAGGACGGTGGCTTTGGTAGACGCAGACTTGGCATAGTCTAGCTTCACAGAAGCTTGAGTAAGTGGCTGGGACATAACATTGGTCACTTGAAGCTACAAAAGCAAAAGAGGAATTTCTGGGAAACCCATTGTCTCCGGAGGAACGTAGAAGCACAGACAGCTTTCTACCCCTTCTGTGTTATACCCGGAGTTCTCTCCTGCCCAGAATCCTTGATTGATCCAGTTCTTTTTAACATAATGGGGAAAGGCGAAGTCTGTAGGAGAGCTGACTACTACAGGGTGCCTGTCGAGCAGTCTAAGTCCTGGCTAAGCAGAGACTTCTAGTAATTATTAGATATAAAAGCACTAAAACCCCAGACCTAATGAAATGGAACACGTCACGGAGCCTAAAATGAAAGGCATCGCCTTACGCGTTCAGTTCACCCAGACCTACAAGACTACAGAGTAAGCCAAGAGATGAATTAAGATTTCAGGGCACGGACTCACCTTGAGCACAGGCTGGTGGTGAGACACAGCTGCAGCCCCATCAGGGACAACAATGACCGGCAAGTGGTAGCGGTTGCGGGATAAAGCACCCGTGGCACAAGCAATACTGAAAGCCTCTGAGAGGGTCTCAAAATTCTTCTTGCTAAAAATTGCATTCATCAACTGGATAATTTGATCCTGAAAGAGAAAGGCAAAGTACACGTTAGCACCAGCAGCTTACCACAGCGCCGCACAGCAGTACGGTGCTATTAACTAGAACATCATTCATACAGACTGTTTGAGTTCCCCCACTTGCTTTACAAATACCTCGAGTTACAAGGTAACCCCAAATTAGCTGCCTTTCACATTAGCACCTTACTCTTGGCTGGGAGGTTCCAACCACAATTACTGTAATTGCGCTCAAATCGTGCAAAACCAGGATTTGGATCTCCCTCTTCCAGCTACGTGTTTCGGAAGGGAAGGTGCCTTCAGCTCACCGGTCCCCACTGCGTGCAGTTGCAAAACGACAGCTTGGCTCCAGGAGCACGATGAAAACTGCCTTCTTCCTGGGAAGGACTGGGCTACGTGTCCTGGCTGCCAGCCGTAGTGGGAAGGCCACGGAGAGGCGATGCCAAGCATCCTCACGACTCTGGAAGTCTAGGCCTCAAAGGCTTAGCCCCTTGGGCATAGCAGCTTCAGGCTAAGAGGCTTAACTGTAAAGCAGCGCCACCAGGAACACAGAGCCAGCTCTGGGACATGCCTGAACTCATTTCTTCTCTTGGAAGTAGGAGCAGGACAGAGCTCCCCAGCTGGCTTTCCTACCTGACCTTGTCAGGTGAGTGCACCAGCACCACACTGATGCAGACTCTTCCAGTACTCCCTGCTAGTCAGGGAAACAAAGGACTGCACCACCTGTACTTTGATCTGCGGGCTCAGTTCTAACCAGAAACGAGAATAATCAAAGACAACCCCAAGCAAAGCAATGGGCATGCTGTGGAGTAACCTGCAGACGACGTACCCTTCTGAATGAAACCCACAGCACCTCAGATGTTCAACCTCGTGCTTGCACGTTAGTGCTCATTAACTCATCGTGTGATTATAGAAAGCATCCGGAGAGATGCAGAACTCCTGCGTAGTACAAACTGTTTCTCCTTGATCTGAAGCGCGTGGCGTAGCTCAGACCTTAACCAGCAATTTTGTTAATTGCTGGTTAAAATTGTTAATTTTTAAAGTGAATTTTGTTGTTTTCAGGAGGCACCTTTGCCATTCACAGGACACAAAGCATTAAAGCCCTGACAACAGCACTTCTGACAGCACATTTCTGAATCAACACTAAACAATTTTCCTTAATTGGGCTTTTTTCCTTACATCACTCGGGTGCTGACAGTTAGAACTGTGTGTAGGAGAATCGCCACCTCAGAAATGACATCAAAATTACTTTGCAGTTAGTTTGTTGGCAGCAGCACGGAAGAGAGCCAGGAATTAACGCGGATGTCTTACACTTGCTCCTGTTTCAACCCTGTCACTTTGCCTTGTGCCATCTAGGGAGATGCCATCCTCAATCAAAAGTGCATCTACTGTGGTTAACCTCTTATAGAAAAAAACTAAATGGGGAGCTTGCAACAGGGATTTCTAGCTTCATCAAGCTCTAAAGGAATTTTCAAACGATCCTTCATTATAGTACAGCGACAAGCTTATGCGCCTGAATTCCTGTAGGAGTACAGTACTCACGTTTCCCTTTTGGATACTCATTTGGCTACTAGGGTGCCCGTATTTCCTCACAGGCAAATAACACTTGCAAAACACTTTGAAATGCTGTGAAGTGCTAGGCAAGTGCCAAATACCAGAACAAACTCTGAAACAAGAGGCTTTTTCCAGCAGCTCGTCTCAATAAACAGAGAAAAACTAGGCCTCGCTTGCCATTTCCTTCTGTACGTTAAATACAAACAAACCACAAATTCAGCATGTGATCTTGAAGGTGGAATTTCCTCCTCCATTCCGTTATTTAACCTTCACTCTGAGATCTCCGTTTCACTGAGCACGCTCATTTTTCCAGTAGAAATTCCACCCGGCTGGACGGGCCTGTTGCACTGCCCCGTGACTAGGCAGATCCTTTCTCTAAGCTACGTCGTGCAAGACAGGAAAAGGCAGCAACAGACAACAGACCTCCTTCACTGCTGGCTCTGTCCCCACGTGGTCGGACAGCTTATAGGCAGCAGCAACAAACAGCGCAGTCGTCTCAATTCCTTCTTCAAATTGCAGATACACTCCACCCAAGTCATCCAGGCGAGCAACGAGATCCTGACGGAAAGAATAAGTTCTATTTAGATTGCATTCCGGTGGATCCACGGAAGTAACTCCGCAGTTCGACCTCTAGTCAGGAGTTTTGGTACAGGAGTCACTGAATTATTTTCTGCGTCGTTTAGAAACAGGGAAAAAAATACCTTCAGCCTTTACTGGATTTAATCATATTTACATCCGTGGACTTTGTGTCACAGCCCACTGTGAAACAGTTGAACTCCACGAGAAAGATCTGCTTGAAGGGAAGAGCCAAGCCAACCCACCTGATGCAACAAGGAATTAGCCCGATTGCTTCTTCATTGTGTTTCCTATGAACACATCCTTTAGTATCACAGACATCTAGCAAATAATCCTGTACAATTAGCGGCCATAGCGCGTTCCTACCTCTATCTCCTCAACAATGGCACTTAAATCTGCCTGCTGGGACAAGTACGACGCTGTTTCTAAAGCCTGGATGGTTCTGAAACATCAAAAAACAAAAACAGGTGTATGAATTCTGTTCATTAAAAGCCAGATACCCTTCACAGCAATTACAGCTTCTATTCCAGATGAGGCATAAAGCAGCCACTACTGCATTCAGTTGACTCTAGGCAATGAATCCGAAGGCATTTAGTGGAAACTTAGAATTCATTAGAGAAGACTACTTGAGTTGTATCAGCTTTGCAATAAACTCAGATCTGGATGCAGAGAGGAACCCAAACCTGCATCTTTGCATCGCACACATCCCCACACGTGCCACTGAAGCTTCTAGGAACCTGGGTTTTTTGCCTGTAACACAAGCCTTTAAAAGTTTCCCTTTCTTCCTTAGCTCTAAAGAAAAGCTCTATTCTTTCCTTTCACAGTAAAAACGACTTAACCAATTCTTTGGTGATTAGTGCCAAGATTCCTTCTGCTCACTGGCACGTTTTTTCCACCTCACAGCACACGCAGCCCAGCCTATAAACAAGAGATCTGAGGAAGAGCACCCGGCATACCACAAGCCGAGACGATGCAGAACTACGGCTGGATTTTAAGTCAAAGATTTGTTGTGAATCTTTTTTAAAAGAAGAGGCTTCTTTGGCATGCATCCTACACATAAGCTCATTTGCGAAAATCACAGAGAACAGCTCAGAAACATCTTCCGCATTCTCCCAGAGAGACGATAATGAACTAAACAAATATTCCAAATGAAAACCCAGCACAATCTACTGGAACTACATTGCAAAACCCAAAGTGTTAAAACAACCTTTGCTCTACAACCCAAATGCTGGCAGATCAGTGTGCAACAGCGAAACATTTTGGTATGAAAGACTTACGCCAGCACGCTTTCTTCCTTGCTAAGACGAGCAGTAAGAGCACTAAGTGCCTCCTGGGAAGCTAACGGAAGGCCAAAGCCACTCAGGGCCCCAACAGCATGGAAGATCTGGGTGATGGAGGAGTCCTCGCTGACAGCTGCGAGCAGCAGCTCCCTGGTCTCATTTGAGATGGCAACCTGAGGAAGAGCACAAAGAAGGCGCTGAGTCACGCCGAACGTGTCTTCCACGTCACTGCTGACTTGCTTCTGGAGCAGCACGCGTGACTGGTGAACTCTAAGCTATAGGTGGGAAAAAGCACTTCATCATTCATTACCTTCCAGTACGATTAGTTCCCTGAGATTCGCTGTCAACTCTCAGTCAGGATAATCCACCACTGAGATTTCTCCTGGTACCTGCTAGCAATACTACCTGCTTTTCATCTGACATCACGTAATTGTGCGGCAGCTGATGGTGCTGAGAAAAATGAGGCTTGTGTAACCCACCCACAGCTCAGCAAGCGTGGACTGCACGTGTGCTGTTGCAGCGTTACTACGGGGCTTTCAACCACACGGTGTGTCGTCTGTCCAGAGGATGTCTAACTGATCCTGCTCTGTCAATTCATTAAAATGCACTGGCTCCTTTTTTTTCTTAGCCACCGATGTTTCATCAAGAAAGCACCGAAACATGCAAGCCTCCTCTATCACCTCCCATACCTACAAGCTGCCTTCGCCCCACACAGCACCAGCTCGGCCTTCACGTGCACACCCCGACTGAACACGAGGGGTACTGGGGAAGGAAGGGAGCGGAAGGCGACGGCCTCCGCAGCCGTGGAGCTTCTGACCATCAGCTCTGCGAAGAACTACTTGTTTGAAGGGAAATCGGTGACTGTTCAGAGAACTTCTTTGTTGTGCACAGGCTGAAAGAGCCAGCACCATCACGGAGAAGGACAGAAGATACCTGAACTCGGTGGGTGAAAGGGGAAACAGCTGGGGTAGGGAACAACAGGCTGCTGCATGCCGTGCGTGAAATAGAGCAGAGGAGCATTTTAAGAAGGTATTTACTGGGTCTGTTTCAATCATTTTCTATCAGGTGTGTACAAGAGAACTTCTCTGCTAGATCCCCACATCGTTGACGACAGAGAGAGGATATCGTGTCTAGAATGCAGCACTGTAGCATGGTTTTAAACAATTTTTAGACATTGTTAGATGTAACAAAAAAGGCTTTCTACAAGCATGCCTAGACCTGTCCTTTACTGACGAGACGCTGTTCAGAACAGAAAGTTAACAAAGAAGAGAACTGCAAGTTTCTACTCTGCCAAAAAATCAGAATGTGGCTGAGGAGCCAGTCCTGGATCGGGTCCTCAGAGCTGTGCTGAAGAAATGCTTCGTACCTGTTCACTTTGCCTTGGCTGGGAGTACTCCCAGGCACTCTGTAAGCTATTTACCTAAGACACAACAGAATGCCACGTACTACGAGAAAGCAAAACAGAAGTGATGCTTATACATGTGTCAAGGTGAATGCTGACTTGGTAACATCTGTCTTCAGGGGTCAGGGCCCCAAACTCACCTCGCAACCAGACAGCACGCGGATGGATTGTGCAGCATAGAAAAGGGAGTCGACACTGCTGGAGTCTACGTGAGATTTGATGAAATTACACGCAGCCTGCAAGGAAAGAGAAGTTACCTGATGCAGCAGCCTTGACCTTAATTATTGACTTGATTTAAATAATACTCTATGACAATTTCAGTACAACAACGCATACCAGCGTACATGAAAAAAGGCAAAAGAAATCCAACTAGTATTTGTGACGTAGCAGAACCCATAGCCCCAGACCCTACACTACTAAATGGTGCACGGTAACAAAGAGGATTCCTGTTCAAAGCGATCAGTGGTTTTCACACTGACTCTACTGCAACCAGCTCAAATTTGCGTACAGCATTCATCAACATACAAGACCCAATATTCTGAAGCCAGCATCTTCCAGAGACGAGCAGCTTGCTTCCCAGCCGTACCTCACAAACACACACACATGTTCATGGATGCAGAATGTCAAAGCGTAAGAAAAGAGAAACCAGGTAAGCAGCTCAACTATGAAGGCAAGCGATGAGATTACTCACTGACAAGTAGCCAGCATACCACTGACTGACTGCAGCACCCATGCATGGCCAGCAGCCCCTTCTAACCCGAAGAGAACCAAGAATTTAACTGCTTGTACAGAAATCGCCGGTCTTTGAGCACGGGAAGAACAGGCCTTTCAACTAGCACAGGACTTTAATGCTGCAGTTAACCGAGGATACATGTTCAGGTGCTGCACCTAGCCATTACTTTTTATTACCTCTACCTTTTCAATAGCCTCACCCTGCATAGAGGTATAGAAAAAAAAGTCTCAGCACAAACCTCGAGAAACAAAAGCAATTACTGCACACCCGCAGACGCAAAGGTGATATTAGCTTTGCCCAAACTGAACTATGAAACATCCCAGCCACACTGACAAAAGCCGGAGCAGCAATTGCCAGATCAGTTCTCAGCCGGCCGAGCACACCACGGCGGGCACCGTGGCAAACCGCAACACGCCCGGGTAGCTCACAGGTCAGGACCTGAGGTGCACAACTCTGAGAGGAACCAAGCTCAAGCGGCCGGAAAGCGCTAAGCTAGCTCAATTTACGTGGAGAGCACAGAGCTGTGCTTACAGCCCAGGTGTGCTGGGAAGGGCACGCGTGCAGCTACGCAGGTCAGCACTAGAGCAATTTAAGACTAAACAGGAAACGTCTGCAGACATGGTATTATTACGGATAACATAATAGGCACATATCGATACTACGGATGACCATAGCGCCCTGCTGATGCCGTTATTTCTGGTCTGTACGCAGGAACACAGGCTGCACAGAAGAAACACGAGACCAGCTGAGGCGGCTGGGCCCCAAAGGAAGCCGGGCAGGGCAGGGGCTGCCCACGGCCACACGGCCCCGCGAGCGGCACCGCAGCGACACTCCGCGGGCCAGCCGCCCCCCGCTCACCTTCTCGTCCGCCAGCCGCAGCCCCAGGCTGCCGAGGCCCACCACGGAGTGGTAGGCGGCCTGCACGTCGGCGAAGGGCCGCTCCAGCGCCGCCCGCAGCCGGGCCAGGTCGCGGGCGGTGAGGTGGTGGCTGGGGGCCAGGCCGCGGGCGGCGCCGAGGAGGAGCAGCACGAGCAGGGCCCGCGCCCCGCACGGCGCCGCCATTTTGCGGCCCTCCTCCTCCTCCGCCGCGCCGCTTCCGGTTCGGAGCGTACCACCGCGGCTGCTCGCTGGGGGGGGTTGGAGGACGGGAATTATTGCCACCGAGCCCTGCCCGCCTCAGCGGTACTGAACGGGGACGCTGCGGAGGTGAAGGTTGAGAGAATCCGCCAGGAGCGGGTGGGGGGTGGGAGGCGGAGAGGAGGCGGGGGGGAATGGTATGGTCAGCGGTGTCCCCCCCCCCGGGGCGCGCAGTGGTACGGGCCGCCCGGCGGCTGGCGGGGATGTGGGCCACGCTGATTGGCCGAGCCGCCCGCGGCCTCTGCACCGCCACGGCGCCTTAAAGGGGACGTGGCGAAAAAGCTCCATGTGCCGTGTCGCGTCGTGTCACGTCGCGACATATCGTGTCATGTCGTGACACGTCGTGACATGTCGTGACACACCGTGTCACCTCGCGCCGTACTGCGCCATTCAAAAGCCCAAGCTTGGTTCCCCATGTGCATAAATGGCACCTCCTACTCGCCCAGTCACCGTGATGGCGGCCGCCACCTGTGTCCCCAGTGCCAGCCCCGCAAGTCCTGACCCAGCCTCGTGGCCAGCGCTGCCCATGGCCGCCCGCAGCCCCTCGCCCCTCCTCGTGCCTGTGCGGGGGCTGGAGACCCAATGCTGCGCTCCCCGACCCACAGCACAGCCAGGGGCTGTCCGGGCAGGGTGCTGAGCGTGGTTCGTGGGAGGCGAGCACCAGGGGGTTGTAAATGACATGGACGGTGGGATCAAGCGCACCCCGAGCAAATTGGGTGACACCAAGCTGAGCGGTGTGGTTGATACGATAGAAGGAAGGGACGCCATCCAAAGGACCTGCAGAAGTGGGCCCATGTCAGCCTAACGATGTTCGACAAGTGCAAGTGCAAGGTGCTGCACCTGCGCCAGGGTCATCTCAGATATGAGCAGAGACTGGGAGGACTCACCAAGAGCAGCCCTGAGGGGAAGGACCTGGGGGTTCTGGTGGACAAAAAGCTCAACACGAGCCAGCAGTGTGTGCCTGCACACTAGAAGGGCAACTGCATCCTGGGCTGCTTCGACAGAGGGATGGGCAGCAGGGGAGGCAGGGGATTGTGCCCCTCTGCTCGGCCCTCCTGAGGCCCCACCTGGAGCCCTGCATCCAGCTCTGGGCCCCCAGCACCAGGAGGATGTGGGGCTGTTGGAGCAGGCCCAGAGGAGGTCACAAAGATAATCAGTGGGATGATTATAAGTGGAGCACCTCTCCTATGGAGAAAGGCTGAGAGCGCTGGGGCTGTCTCATTTCATTATTGAAATTCTATCAAATTGGCGAAGAAATGGAAGGAAATACTGGCTGCCTTCTCTCAGGAGCAATAGAAATGATGCTAGCCTGCCCATGCAATTCGCTCTAGGGAACCTGCTTTGGCAGAAGGATTGGACCTGATGATCTCTCGAGGTCCCTTCCAACTTCTACAGTTCTGTGATTCTGTTCAGCCTGCAGAAAAGAAGGCTCCAGGGGGACCTCACTGTGACCTTTCAGTACCTGAAGGGGGCTGGTAAAAATAAACAAACAAACAAACAAAAAACCATAAAGTGACTCTTTTCTCAGTCAGGATGAGGGGGAATAGTTTTAAACTAAAAGAGGGGAGATTTACATTAGAGGTTAGGAGGAAATTCTTCACTGTAAGGGTGGTGAGGCACTGGCACAGGTTGCCCAGAGAGGCTGTGGGAGCCCCATATCTGGAGGTGCTCAGGACCTGGCTGGTTGAGGCCCTGGGCAACCTGATCTAGTGGGTGGTGTCCCCGCCTATGGCAGGGGGTTGGAATTGGTGGGCTTTGAGGTCCCTTCCAACCTGAGCCATTCGATGATTCTATAATGTGCAGAGATGCACGGCCATCGGCCTGTGTGCTGCCACCTTGCCTCTGGCACCCTGTCCTGACATCTGCGGGCAGGGGCGCAGCACACACAGCAATGTGCGGAATGGCTTCTTCCCTGCGGGCACATGGGGACGGGCAGGGTCTGCACCCAGCCAGGGGAGCCAGGCCGCCCTCCTGGTGGGCCCAGGATTTGGAGAGAAGGGCTGAGCTTCCTCCTGCAGAGGGCACTGGGAACTTGTGCTCGGTGCTTTCGGCAAACAGCCCATCCAGCTGCCGGCCCGCGGGCAGAGCTGCGTGCAGACGGAGGCTTTTTGGCTGATCGCCTCCTTTTGCTGGTGAACACGGGCGCCAGCACCGTGCTCCTGTCCCTGTTACGGAGCCTGAGCATGTGGGGCTCCCATCCTCAAGCTTGTCCCAGGCTCCTGAGCCTCTAATTAGTGTTTTCCGCTGTGCCCTGTGGCCACCTCACGCCCTATCCTGAGGCCAGACAGGGTCCAGGCCTGTCACGGACAACACCACAGGGAAATCTGTTCCTCCCTGGCTTTCCCCTGGGAAATGAAGTCCCTCCAAAACACGTTGTAAAGTCCTGTGGCTGCTGCTGCAGCTTTACAGGGAAAAATGTAAAGAAAAACATGCTGCCTCGGAGTGTCTGATTTTGATATTTTGTCCCAGAAAGGGCTTTTGTTTTGCATAGCTGAGTTTGCATCACCTTACAGCTTGCACTAAACAAGCGACACGTTTCAGCCATCTGCGATAACACTTCCCATCCCGCTGCCCTTCCTGGGGAGGTTTTGTCCAGGACTGGAGCAAAGCCAACCGGAAAGACTTAAAATCCTTCGAGAAATGGCATTTGTCTCCTGCTCAAGCTTGACATGGGCTCAAGTCCGCATCAGATGATCACAAAATCCCCGTGGGGGCTGAAAACCCAGGGGGTTGAAATCCCCAGGGGGCTGAAACCCCCCTGTGCACCCACCCGGCCTCAAGGGGAGGCTGGAGACCTGCAGCTGAGCTCCTCTGCTGTGACTGCTTGAAAGGGGAAGTATTTTATGAGATGAGAGAGAAGGCCACTGGTGCAATTAAGCGCCTTAAATGTGGATTTTATTTCAATGTAATGGGATGGTTATTGCATATAAAAGAAGTGCCAGATGGTTGTTAAAACCACATTTACTAAGTTCTAATAACCATGCGTTTGGCCTATGTCCCTTCAAGAGCTGCAGTCCCTTGTGACAAAACACATCACGAGCCCTGGCCCCAGGCAGATCCTCACTGGGACCAGCCTGGTCCATACTGGCCAGTGCCCAGGGAGGGGGTTCCACAGTTTTGCTTTTCTGATGGTGACACAGGCTGAGAAACGGGGAGGTGTGGAACAAATCTGAATGTTTGGCGCAGCCGCTCCTGGGGCTTGGGTCGGGCAAGGGGCTGTGCATGCCCCCGTGCAGAGCCTCCTCTGCAGCTCTGCTGGGGGCGAAGTGGTTTGGAGGAGGGAGGAGAGAGGATGGGGGCAGAAGACCTCAGAGGATGCAGGACGGAGGATGGAGAAGGGAGGACTGAAGGTGGACGACAGAGGATGGATGATGGAGAACTGTGGGTAAACAAGGGAGGATGGAGCAGGGAGGATGGAGGAGAGAAGAGGGAAGATGGCAGAGGGAGGGCGGAGGGGAGAGGATGGAGAAAGGAGGATGCAGGGATGGAGAAGGGCCCTGGGGTAAGGGGGAAGCTGGTGGTATGGCTTCTTCTTCTCCCCCTGTGGGATCCTTGCTTAAACATGTGCAGGTGCAAGCAGGGAAGGTACGGGGTGAATTTATGGGGTGAATTTATGGAAAGGATCGTGGGTCTCATCCCCCAGCTGCCTCCCCACACCTGCTGCATGCAGATTCACAGGACCTGGGCAGATAAGTCCCTGCCATGGCCCTAAGGTAGCAGTGCTGGGATGGGTCTGACCCCTGTGCCTTCAAGAGGAGCCTGCAACAAGCACAGCAGCAAGCCCCCAAACCTGCAGGCTACGTTACAGCATTCCTCCATGCCACCCTGCCCCACAGCCACCCTTCCTTCTATGGTAAAGACTCCAACAATACCCTTTTTAGGGTCAATAGCACCAGCCTGGGAAGGAGCACTCCCCGCTCCCCCAGCCCACTCCCTGCTGGTGCCGTGGTCCCTCTGAACCTGCTGCCAGCCAGCAGCCAAGCAGCCTCTGAGCGTGTGCTGTGCTTCTGGGGCTAAAGCACGTTCTTAGGCTGCATGCAAGTGGCTTTACAGGGCACCCCTTCCCTGGACTGTCAGCCCCCGGCCCCAGCAGTGCAGGAGACCCCTCCTGCACAGCCCCTCGGGGAGCCTGTGCTGCTGAACCTGCTTTCCCAGGAGCACACCTCACCCTGGCTGCCACGAAGGTATTGCTGTGCTGGCTGGGGTCTGCTTGCCTTATTAATACCCCTGGAAAGCTCCCCCTGATGAATCCCAGCTGGGAGGCCTTTTAAAATCTTATTAAATTGTTTATATGCATTTTCTGCAGGCCTGTTGGTCCTCCCTGCCCCATCCTGCTCTGTGCCCTGCTGGTTCCCCCATCCATCGCTGCAGAAGGGGACGAGGGGCTTCCCTCATGCCTGCACCTCAACCCAATCCTTCCTCTTGGGTGCCACCCTTGGGTGTCCCCAGGCTGCACCCCATCCCTCCCACCGCTGCGGGGCTCTCCCAGTTATCCCAGTCCCTCCACTGGCAGCACCTCCAGCACCCCACCCACCCGTCTTTCCCCAGCAGCAGTGATGTGCCGAGTCCTGCCCCCGCTACGAGCACTGGCGTGGGTCACCCCCCCCCGGGGACAGCCGGGGAGCCAGGTGCGGGGTGCCATGCAGTGCCTGCACCAGCTGGGTTGCGTTTGCACCGCTCCCGTCGCACATGTTGAAGCTCTCCGTTTTGCTTGGGATGATGTCAGACCCGTGCTGCTCCGCCAGATCCTCCTGCAGTGAGGAGGGAGATGGGCTGGGGGAGGCAGCTCTGGGAACAGGGCGGTGGGGTGGGGGGGACCCAGCGGGGACACCCCCAGGGCAGCACAGCTCCCTGCCAGCCCGCTCATTTCTTCCCTCTTGGCTCTCCCCTTTTTTCCTGCTCCCAAATAAAAGCCAGCCCCGGCTTGGTGCCAGCCTGCTGTGCGGGGCAGCAGGGGTCCTGGCATTCCCCCGCTCACCTCCAGACATGAAAGGGATGCGCAGACAGGTAAAACACTGTTGGCTCGCCCCACGGCTGTTCACAGCTCCCGTTCCTGTCTGGCATACCAAGCCCAGACTTTTTCCTGGCAGCTTTTCAGATCCCACCATGGGTAAAAACCCACCAGAAGGAGCTGGCAGGAAAATGTGATTGAGTGGGGTCTGGAGGGACAGAGAGGATGCGCACCCCTGCCTGCTGGAGGCACCCTCAGGCGTCTCTCCATCTGCACCAACGCTCCCACCTCCTGCTTTCCCTTCCACCCATCAGACTCACTGGACAGGTGAGTGAACTGTCTTCCTCTTGAAAAAGTGCCCCTTGCCCTTGGCTTTTCCCACCTCCTCTGTCCCCACTGCAGTGGTCAGGGGGTCCCAGAAGCCCCCAGCCCCTCCTTGCAGCCTGGCCCCTTGCAGCCCAGCTGTGCAAGCCCCAGCTCTGGTGGGGAGCAGCGTGGGGGCCCCAGGGTTTGATTAGAGGTTTGAGGGGGCACAGACTTTTTTTTTTTTGGGGGGGGGGGGGGGATAGAGGACTGTGCAAAGATACGTGGGCTCTGCAGCAAAGGCTAGCATGGGCTGGTGCCAGCTCAAAAAGCTGTGCATTTGCAAACCTCTCGCAGAGCCCCGTCAGCCCGGTTATCCGGGGCACATCTCCCTGGGTGGCTGCGGAGCCATCCCGCTACGTGGGGCTAGGGACGGGGTGACCCCGACCCACCTGGCCCCCGGGAAGGTGGGACTCATTTCTCTCGCGTCTGCCTGAGTGTGACCGGCCCCGCGCAGGGGCGGCTGCTGAAAGCTTGACAGCTTGTTTGGATGGAAAGCAGGGGGAGAGCGCTTGGCAAGACGTGCCGGGAGGAGCTGTGTGCCCCCCGCGATCGGGGAGGGCTCGGTGGGGACGTATCTCACCCCCCAGGCCCCAAATGCTTCCCATATGGCTGGTACGACGAGCCACACAAAGCTGCCTTTTGCCTTATTTTGGGATGGTTGCAAGCAGTGCAAAGCCAGGAGCCCGCTGGTCTGGCCTGCCTGTGCTCACCTGCCCCAGATTTCCCCCTGGAGCAGCACCTGAACAGGGGTGCTGCCAGAAACTGCCCTACAGACTGGCTCTGCCCCTGTGGAGGGGCCTTAACGGGTCTCCTCCTGATGGACCCAGGGAAGGGAAACAGGCAAGACACTGCCTCGGGGCTCCCTGGGGCTGAGTGCCTGCAGAAACCCCTTTTTTTGGCTTCGTTGGAGCATCGAGCGTGGGCGGGGGTGGAGACGGGCACGGGGGAGGACCTGACTCTGCGTGCATGTGGTCGACATCCCAGCTTGGCTGATAGCGCTTCCCTTCTGCTCCGGCTTTCCTCAAGCCCATAAATAAGAAACAAGGCCCCAGGGAGCACTCAGAGAAACTATTAAAAATAATTAAAATAAAACAATAAATAAACACAGAGAGACTGAAGAAATAAACCCTGGCTGTGCGAGCTGCAGCCCCCCGCGCTGCCCATGCTGATGTCCCCGCCGAGCCAGCAGGGCCCTTTCCAAAACGCTGACGGGGTCACAGCACCCACCGGGGGCTGCCTGGGGCTCTGCAGCCCCCCCAGGACGGCACTGTGGGACGAGCCCCACTGGTGCCAACGCTGCAGTGGCCACGCAGGGCGAAGGATTCCCGCTGGGGACGATTTTCTCCCCCCAGGCTCCCTGCGGTGCGGAGGGAGAGCGTTTAATTCTCCAAAAAAAAAAAAAAAAAAAAAAAAAAAAAAAAGGATCAGGATCCCGTCGAAGGGGGGTGAAGGAGCCGGGGCCAGGGCGTCAATCCACGGTGCTGCCGTGCAGCGCTGGAGCCGGGCCAGGTGACAGCAGCACGACGCCGGGCCACGAGAGCGCTGGCTGCCGCGCTCGTCTGCTGCCTCCCCCCGCCGGGGAAGAAGCCGGTTCCTGACTCCTTCTGCGACTGCAAGCGTCAGGTTGGGTTTCCTTTGATTGCACGAGCTTGGTTTGCTCTTCTACTTCATAAACATTCAAGCGCCAGATGCTCAGAAAAAAGCGCCTGTGAATCCCCCGGGCCCCCTCCTGCGGGCCGGAGCAGCCCCCAGCCCCCAGCCCCGAGCTCGCCAGCCCCCGGCCCCGCAGCAACGACCGAGGGAGAAGGCGGCCAAAGCCGGCAGCTCGTAAACAAGCCCCGCGCTGAAACGGCTCCTCCGGCCCCGCGGTACCGCGAGCAGAAGGCGCCCGGCATTGAGCAGCTCGGAGAGGTCTGAGCTCAGCGCCCCCGACCCCTGCACGCGTCCGGGTGGTGCTTTCGGAGGGCCATGGGGGTGAAGGTGCCCCCCAGGGGTCTTCTCGCTTCTCCAAGTGTGCTGGGACGTGGCGCCCCTCTCCATTTGCCATTAAACAGCAAAACCCAAAGGGTTTGCCATAGCAGGACGCAGACAGAAAGGCTTTTTGAGGGTGACCCCGAGGTTCCCCGCTCCCTTTCCCCGACACCACGTTTGACAGGGGCAGCCACCCCTCCCGGCTGGGTCGCGTGCCTGCTGTAGGGTGGCATTTCTCCCCGTCAGGGCCGCACACAGCTGCTTGCCCTATGTGCAGGAGCTGCAGCTGCTCTCCACCCCCTCTCTGATGGCTTATCCAGGGATGGAGAGAGAGCAGTGCTGGAGAGGGAAAAAAAAAAAAAAAAAATAAGAAAAAGAAAAAAAACCCACCCTGAGCTACAGAATCTGCTTTTCAACAGGGCCGAAGTGCGGCAGCAGCGAGGTCAGAACCAGGCCGGGCGCTGGTGTCGGGGGTCCCAGCCCAGCAGGGGCCATGGGGCCGGGCAGCAGCAGCCCCGCACCCCCGCCAGCCCCCAGGGTGCCTGCGCAGTCCCGCAAGCCCCCTGCTCCTGCTTAGCTTTCTCATTCCTTGCCAAAATCACTCCGGAGCATGTCAGCACACTGTCATTTCAGGAATCTCATTTCAGAGAGGCTTTTCCCCCCTCTCCTTTTTTCCCCTCAGACACAAACCAGAGACAGAGCCGTTTTATTGGGTGTGAGGGCAGGGCTACCACGCATCCGGCCTTCCCCTGCTCTCACCCCAAAACGATGCCGGCGTGGAACCAGAGGGCTTTGGCCACTTGTGGGGATGTTCCTGGTTAGCAGAGGCCATACGTACACGTGTATACACGTGCAGGGAACCCCACGGCAGCCCCGCACAGAGAGATGGGGACAGCAGGGCCGAAGAGATGGGACTTTGAGCCCCCAGCGCCATGCAAGCCTCGGAGGAGGGTGGTGCTTGGTCTTCCCTCCACTTGATTATTTTATGGACTGAAATCTTTCTCCCAGAGGAGCACTGCTCCTTCATAAAGCCCTAGATCGGTGCTCGGCCTCCTGTTTGCTCCCGTTACCCCAAACCTGCTCCTCTGGGGCTGAGACCCCTGCATTCCTCCCCCTCTTATTCCTACTGACCGCACAGACCCCCGGCCCCGCACCTGCCCCCCTCTCGGGACGGGTCACCCAGGACAAGTCCTGGCCCGGATCCCTGGGGCCCCGCTCAGCTGCCCCAGCCCCTGCCCCCAGCCTCACGGGGATCCCCTCCTCCAAGTGCCTCCTGCACCTTTCTGGGGTGGGGAGGGGAAGGGAGGTCGCTGCTCCCCTTGTCCACGTGCAGAATTGAAGCGACGAGCAGGAGAATTAGCTGGCTTCAGTGGTATTTACAGGCACAGGGCTGATGCTTTTTTGCTGATGCTTTGCTGCAAAATCCTGCAGAGCTGCAGTGCTTTAAGCCAGGAGAGAAGAGAAGTCCAGGTGACCTCCAGATGATGCTTGCATCGCAATGCTGCCAGCTCTCTGCAGGGAAGTGCTACGGGGATAAATAACCAGCTTCCCTCCCTGCCGGGGAGCAGACCTGAGCCACCCGACCTTTCCAAAATGCTTGGCCTGGGAAGCAAGAATAATCTGCTCAGGTCACTGGGGGATTAAAACCCTCTGCTGGTCTTTTAAACCATCCACCTGCAGCCCTGCAGAGGGGGGTTCTGAGCCAGGGGCTCTGGGCAGGCAGAATTTGCCTAAAAAGGGCTGAGAAAAGTGAGCTGTGATGCTCCTGGGACAGAGGCAGGGTGCCAAGGGGCTCCAGTCCTGCAGCTCAGCTCACTCACAACCCTCCACTGCTGCCTTGAAACAAGTGCTGACACTCCCAGGAGATGCCCCAAGTTCCCCCAAAGCCCCGTCCCAGCCCTGTGCTGGGCCTGGCAGGACAGGGAGCTCTGTCCCATCACTGTCTGGGACCGGGTGAAGGATGGGGGCTGTCCACAAAGACCCAGAACATGGCCAGTTTCCCTGATTTTCCCCACAGCAACCTAGCAGTAGCTTTTGTCTCTTCCTCCACCTTTAGATCTCATCCTTGCAGCACTTCGCAGCCTGCATTTGCCCCAGGGAGCACTTGTGGAGCCCGGTGCCTTCAGTGCAGCACCCTGCCAGCAGCGTGGGACCTCAACCTGCCCCCCGCCAGGTACAATCCCAAGCCCCCCACCCCGATGTAACAGGAAGGGGTGGCAGCGCTGCCTCTGCACAGCGCCTGCACCTCTGCTCCCTGCTGCCAGCAGCCTTTCCCCCAGCCAGCCCAGCCCTCCTGTATCGCCCCCAGCCCTGGCTGGAGGTGCCCCCGGCAGGTTCTGCATCCCCAGGCGTGGGGCAGGGAGCAGCCCCCCCAGCCCCAGCCCATCTGGAGCTCAGCCTTGCAGGCGCACAAGAGTTTGTTTAAGAGTTCACCGAAGTCTGAAGGGAGAGCTCGTCTCGGACGCGCCCTGTGATGCTTTTCCATCCTAACTCACATCAAATCATCGCTGGACATTTATTGTTTCTGGGCGCGCTCCAGTTCCTCCAGGAGATAGCAATCAGAGGGCCCCTCTCCTCCTTTTCCTCCCGCTGTCCTCAGGCTCAGCCCCATCCCCTATAATTTCCATCCAAACTCAACGCCCCCAAAGCCCCAGGCAGGGCTGGATCGGGCCCCAGAGGGGCAAGGGCTGCATGTACCCCAAGGGAGAAGGAATCGCCAGCTCCAGAGACCACGGAGCTTGTTCCAAATGGTGGCAACAGGGAGATAAGAGGAACAGGAAGGGCTGGTGGGAGCAGAGCACCGCAGTCTGGGGAGGAACCACGAGATGCAGCTGCCCTCCTGACCCTCTGCCAGGCACGACGAGGAGTTGAGGGCTGCTGGGGGATGGCGGGCTCCACCTTTGCACCAGGATTCCTGCTGCCCAGTGGCTGATGCTCCCTGCTGCCACTGGAAAGCTGCTGCAGCCCCAGCGTAACGTTTTCAGCACAAATACTTGGAGTTTTTCACTCCAAATTTGTGTTCCAAGGCTAATTTTTCACTATTCATTTAGGGAGTCTGCCTTTCCATGGGTGTAAATTGGTGGACCTCTGCTGCCTGCACTGATTTATATCAGATGAGATGCTGACCCCAAATTTGCAGTTTGCACAAGAGTTCCTGCCAATAAAACTTAAAGTATTCACAGAAAGCTAACCCAGGAGGCACATGAACACAGTCCAAACAAATCTAATTAAAGCTTTCATCCAGAAAATTATTCCTTGCTATCCAACAGGAATCCATACGATACTTGTCCTCACCTCACTCGGGTTAAGAAGGCCAGTTTGATGCCCAGGGTAACCAATATTTACGCCATGAAATCAGGCTGAGCACTCACAAGCCATCCAGGCATTTATCTCTGGACCCCTCGGAGCTCCTTTGTTCTCACCCTGCATCTTCCATCCTTACAACATCTTTTTGGATGGCTCTTGGGAGCATTTCTGATGGGAGAAACTCGGCTGGGGGCGGCTGGCACTGTGCTAGGTGCTGGCTTGGGGATGGGAATTCAAGCCCTCCCTTTGGGCAGATCCTTCTGGTCTTCTCCACTTAATCAGCGCAGCCCCCCACAGCTGAAACATCATCAGGACTGCTTTGGTGCTACAGAAACGGGGCACAGATCTGGACAGATTTGCAAATGCAAGTCAAAACTAAGCAGTGCCGGCCACTGCCAGGCAGGAGGGAGCTGCCAGGAGGGAGGCAGGGCTGGGCAGCCAGCAAGCCTTCCCACGAGGAGATAACCCAGCCTTTCAGAAGGTTCCCCTTTACCCACCTCATTCCCAGAAAATGGTTGCATATATATATCTGAATATATAGACACAGCATCCCTGTTTTACTGCCTCGTTTCCCAGACTGGTTCTGGGGCATGCAGCCTCACTTTTCAGCACCCTGTACCCTCACCTGCTGCCTCAGCACACACTGCGGGGAGATGAAACACAGCTGGCACGTAGCTGGCAGCTCACGTGCTTCTGCCCTGGCTTGGAGGGCACGGTGAGACACCCCCTCCACTCCAGCCCGCTGAAATCCAAGGACTGGAGGCAATAAATCCGAGGCCGGTCTAGTCTCTTCTTTCCCCGCTTCCTCTACTTCTTCCTGTCTTTCTCTCCTTTGTTTTAGCAGGGAATCATCCCACTCTTCTTCCTCACTGCCCCTCTAATAAGCTAAAGAAGACAAACTATGCCCCGAGCCACTTCATTTCATCTGCCCTTCCAAAGCCCCATGTTCTCCTGCAGGATTCCAGCAGGATGCCCCTGCAGGCATTTTCCAAGACAGGAGAAGCTTCAGACCGGCAAAAATGTACTGAATTTAGCTTATTCTCTTCCCTTACCTTTTGGTGACCTTCGTGGAGCCGTAGACAGGCAGCACCTTCCCTCGCTCCCCACTGAGCCCCAGGACAGCCCCAGCCAGCCCAGCCCTGAGCCTGCTGGGGAAGAAGCTGCAGGAATGCAGAGAGAAAGAACAAGGCGGGTGGGAGACCGGGATGGGGAAGCAGAGATGCCAGGGTGGGCACTGCTGCCTGGTTTCTGGTGGGATCCGAGAGCATTGTGCTCCCAGGGCCACAAGTTCTTGCTCTTTGGGTGCACAAAGCTGCCGAGGGAGCCTGGTTGTTCACGGGGCCTTCTAAGTTTTAGGTTTGCATTCCCTGTATTCACCTGGGTTGTGGCCACAGCAGGGATGGAGATATCCAAGAAAGGTCTGAAACGGATGGCTCGTCCCCAGCAGTACCTCTTTGTCCCACTCCTTCCCTCCATCGCACCACCAAGGAATCACCCCAGGCTACAGACCTTCCCCTGTGGGCAGCCACACCTGGGTACTGCAGGACAGAAAACGGGCCTGCTGTCACCAGCTGGAGAGCTGCACGGGGGGAACAGCTCCTTCTGCAGCACCAGCAGTCAGACACACCGCTGCAGCATTTGGAGTAGGGGACAAGAACAGTCAAAGAATGGCTTGTGTGGGATTGCAGAAAAAATCCGGGGCAACAGGAACTGCCCCGATGAGGAAAGTGTTATTTCTGCAGCTCTCCAGCCAGGGAAGCAGTTAGCTTTCACCCAGACACTGCGAGTGTCTGGAGCCTGGTGACAGGACGAGGGGGAACGGGCTAAAGTTGCACCAGGGGAGGTTTAGGTTGGATATTAGGAAGAACTTCTTTACTGAAAGATTTGTTAGTCACTGGAATAGGCTGCCCAGGGAAGTGGTTGAGTCACCATCCCTGGAGGTCTTTAAAAGACGTTTAGATGTAGAGCTTAGGGACATGGTTTAGTGGAGGACTTGTTAGTGTCAGGTCAGAGGTTGGACTCGGTGATCTTGGAGGTCTCTTCCAACCTAGATGGTTCTGTGAATCTGAGTTTCATGATAGGTCTGGGAGAAGAAACAAGCATCCGTGAGGATGGGCCTTGAGATGGTGAAGGAGATACTCCCAGAGCCATGGCTGCTCTGGCTGGGGATGAGGTCTGGGGGCTGCAGAGCCCAGGGCAGGGCCACCAAGGGATGGATGCTCCCAGGGCAGATCGCTTCGCTCCCAGGTTTCCAGGGCAGGGTTAAAGCTCCTTACAGCTCGCACCACCTGCGTTTTCCATACATCACATCCAGACTCAGAGTCCTCAGTGGCACTGGGTACACCATGAAAGGATCTCGGGGGCTCCTGCATCCCCTCCACAAGGCACAGCTGCCCAGCACCCAGTGCTCCCCCAGGCCTCCTCCAGCAGCAGGGGAGGCCCAGCAGGACACAAGCACTGCTGTCCTCTCCAAGCATTTACAAGAATTGCAAAAGAATGAAGGCAGGAGAGCTGTAAACAAGCTAATTTGAGCATCTCCCCAGGGCCTTGTCAAGTCAGACTCAGCTATGGTCAACACCTCATGTCAGCCAGAGACCAGCCAGGCCAGGCTGCCTCAGGGACCCTCGTGTTAATTGCTGTCAGGTGCTTCAGCAAGAGGTGGAAGAAAAGCAGGGAGAACACCCTCCCTCCTTCCCTCATTCCCACCCAGATCCCTCGCAAAGTTCTCTCAGCTGGCTCCTGGCTCTGCTCTCCTGCATACCCTTCGCCACATGATGCTGATTTCTAGCCTACACAGCATGCATTTCTAAGGAATCGCGTTTAACGCAGCGGAAAAATATACTTTCACCCCCAAAATTAAAGTTACATCAGGGCCAAAAGCAAGCAAAAGCATGGAAAGTGTTTGTCAAATCGACAGAGATTATTAAGTTTTCAGGGATCATTTCCTGCCCAGGTCTCTTCTCCCCTGCTCCCCTTGTCTCCTGGAGCTGGAGCCTTGCTCCGAGCCAGTGACCCACCTGTTTCTAAACCAAAAGCTTCTGCTGGGAAGTGTGGCACAGGAGACGAGGAATTCAATGGAAAAAGTACAAGGTCAGGATGGAGCCGTGCCAGGGTTGCAGACTGCAGCTACAGCTGGGAGCAGACTTCCCGAAAACGGCCCATCTTTCCTGGGGGCCATCCTCAGATGTCCCAGAGATGAAGCATCAAACACAGCTTGCCAAGGAGCCCTGCTATGGCCTGGGATCCCAAGCACCATGGAAGAAGCAATGGCAAACCCCAATGAAAAAGGGGAAAAAATAAGAACCTGGTTTGCATGTGTGAAGGAGAAGGAAGTTAGATAGACAAGCAGTGGGTCTGTGACAAGCTGTGCCACCAAGATGTCAAGCAGGGAATTAAACAAAGAGCCAGTGATGAACCTGGCAAAGCCACCGTACAGCCAGCAGCAGATGTATTCAATTAGCCCAAGAGCCAATATCCAACCAAACACCAACCTAGCCAGCAAAAAATAGACAATAGACTACTTGTTCCATCAAACAGCTGAGTTAATAGCAAAAATGTGCAGGGAGTGAGCGAGCAGCCAAAAACCCACGCCAGCCACTCAATAAGTCAATTAACCAAAGACCCACATAATCAGCCACTTAAGTAGAGCTGAGCAAATAACTTGCAATGAGTTATTTATCCACTGAATTTAGCCCCTGGTTTTGCTTGGGCCATCCCTGTGAGCATGTCAAGTCCCTTCAATTGATTTTCAATTAATCTCCTTTTGGCTTGTTTGCTCTGCGCGTGGCTGGCCAGAAGTTAACATTTGAGCAGCACTTGTTATCTGTGATTGCCCAGCAAGATTACATGCTGCTCTCTCTGGTCTCAGATTAGGTAAGCATGGCTTGGCCTGTGATTTCCAGTCCCCAAAATGCTCAGACGAGACTGCCGTTAATCAGCCAGGACACAGCAATCATGTTACTCAAAGAAGAGCTCAGCAAGCTGTTAGTGAGCTCTCCAAGATGCTCATCTAACTAGTCCTGCAGGAGGAAGGCTGGTGGTGCTGCTCCAGGAGTGGACAGCTGTCTCCTGCCTTCACATCCCTCTGAGAAGTGCCTCTGCTCGGCCGTGGGGCCACGGCCAGGCCACTCTGCTCTTGGCAGCAAGTGCTGGGGACCTCACAAGGCTCTGGCTGTGTCTGGATGCTCTGAGTACCACCAGAAGATTAAAATAAGAACAGCAGCAACAGAAGAAACCTGACCGTCCGAGCAGGAGCTTCTCAGGGCAGGCCGTGCTGCCCATCCCAGCAGCCTGAGGAAGGGGCTTCACGGTGGCTGCTGTCACCACTGCCCCCACCGAGCTCTTTCCCACCTGCTGTCAAGAGGCCTTGCATCTTCTCAAGCCGATAGCCAAACCCGAGCCCACACAGGGCCCTTGCTGCCACAGGGCCACGCCAGGAGCAGGTTTGGCAGAGCACGTGGAGCCAGGCCCTGCCCTGTCATGGCCATTCCTACTACAGAGGATGGGGAACGTACCATTCCTGGCTTTCCTTGCCCTAAGTTGGCCAAGAAAAGCAGCCAACCACAGAGGCTGGCCAGGCAAGCTCTGAGCATGGCCCCACGCCGCTCAGGGAGCTGCATGTGAAATTCCTCTCCTCCTGGGGCTGCCGCGAGCGCTTTGCATCCAGCCCTGGCCGGGGAGGAGGCATGTGCTGCCGTCTCGGTGCTGCCAAACCACATTGTCAACTGCTTTGCTGCTGCCTCTGAATCGTAATCCCGCAGGCAATATATAACCAGCAGGAACAACACCGTCTCTGGAGCGCGAAGCGGGACATCAGAGGAGCGCTCCCATCCCCTGCCTCGCCGCGGGGCGGTCGCAGGGGCTGTCAGCTTAGCGCTAATAGCACTTAGCTCGCTGCGGCAGCCAGCTGAAGCAAGTGATCCTTACTTGCCCTCACGTCCTAACGAATTGTGTCTGGTTCCTCGCCCCGCTCCGCGAGCACAGAGTGGTGAGGTGATGCTTGCAGCCCGAGCCGTGCTGATTTTGTGCTCAGGGGCTGGGCAGAAATCGCCTTTGGAAATATTTTTTCATTTTTGTTACCTTCAGAAACCTGGCCTGTGGTTTTCATCTAGATAGCCTCTCCTCCAGCTCCCACCGCTGATTCATTTTGGAGCTCGGCTTTCAAAGAGGACTGACCTCTCCAAAGCCAAGCTCGGCTGTGAGCGTTGAGCTTCAGCCTCAAGACCAAACAAAACCACCGATTTCACATTATTTCAATACCGAGCTATAAATCAGCTCCGCCTTGGCTTGACTCGAGGCCAAGGCCTGACTGAAAGGTTCACGAACCTTAAGGAATCCTTTGACGAGCTTGATCTGAGATTCAAATTTGTAATGAAACCCCCAAACAGCGAAGTTCTGCTGGTCTCACATAATTTCAGGTTTTGTTGTGAACATTTCATGCAGCTCTGGGGACACAGTTACACCAACATAAACCCAGTTACTCCTTAAAAAAAAAATCAATAGGGCTGGCCTGGATTCATGCCGGTGCAAGAGCAATCAACCCAGCCCAGAAAAAAGGGTTATTTTTATTCCTTGGCTTCTGTTTTCCTAGAATCCACCCAATAAAAGTTCCCAGCCTCAGTCCAGACTGTAGAAATGCAAATGCCAGTAGAGCATAAACCCTAGCATATGTGTGGAGGAATTTGTGTAAATCAACAGGGTTACTCCATCTGTGGGAGGCTGCTCTGTCTCATGCGCAGATCGATCAAGTTAAACAAAAACCAAGGGGAGCCCAAGGACCCCTCCGCAGCTGGGGTCAGCGCTCCTCCCAGACCCCATTTGCTGTTGAAATCTGCAAGTGCTCTGAGGGGTTTTCTGGGCCGTTTTCTGGGTTGGTGTCCTTGGTGAAAGCCAGAAAAACCATCACGTCCAAACCCAGAGCAGACAACAAGCCACAGAGATCTCGTAGCCCCGTCCCCGCTGGCCCTGGTGGGGTGCTGCTGGGCTCTCCGGAGCTCAGGTCAGGCTTTTCTCAACCCATTTCTCACAGAGTCCCAGCTCTCAGCAAGCAGCCGAGTTTGTGCTCTGGAAGGGAAACGCTGCAAGGCTCAGGGGATGCAGATCTCCACCCTCGCGATCAAGGGTGCGCGCCGGAGCAGCGCTTGGCCTGGCACCAGCTACAGCTTCTTTCTATGCCAAGCATTTCCCACAGTAAGACAGCGAACAGCAGGAATTCCCCAGGTTTGCTTATTTTGAAAAGCGTCTTCTTGCAGAGGCTGGAGACCTGGCAGGAAGCTGGAGCTGTTTATTTCCCCGTGGCAGCCCCAGAGGTGTAGCACAACCAAATGCTCTTGCTTGCCTGCTCCCCATCTGCACCCCAGCACTGGCAGGCAGCTCTCCTCTCACAGCTCCTTTTTGTACCCAGTACTTTTTGTACTGCCTTTCCTAGGCTTATTGCAGTCTGCCACAGCCCCCTGCCCTTGCTTCAGTCCCATACCTGCTCCCAGGGGCTGGGGTACTTTGATGTATGTTCCCCTCCATGCACTGGGAAGGGGGGTCCTAAAAGCAGCCTGGGCATTGCTTCGGTGGTCATCTTCCTGCTGGAAGACCTCTGGTTTTCCGTGCTAGGCTCTTCAGAGGTGTTAAGAGTGATATCCTCACTCCCTGGCCGCACCCTGCTGCCCATCCGATGAAGGTGAACTGAGATTTGATTTTATTGTATTTTAAGCATTTCATCAAAAAAGCCTTCAATGCACGAATTGGTCCCCTTGGTCCAAGTCTCCAAGTCACGTCTGTCATTCATGCCCATCCCAGAGGGGCTGGAGATGTGACTGCTCAGGAGGCTCTTGGTGCAAATAATTTATTTTTGTTTTGTTTTTAGCAAAAAAACACAGCAGTAACAAAACATTCTCTCTTGTCCTACCACTAGTGAAGCCCAGAAGAAAGACGTGTGAGCAGGCAGAAGTCACAGCACTACCAGAAAGCAGCACAACTGCATTACCCCATGGGGCAGGGGCCAGAGGTGACCCAGCACAAGGGGTCCCAGCACCATCAGGGCACAGCACCAAGCAGGATGTAGAGCTGGGGCTGAGCTCAAATAGAGCTTGGGGCCAGGGCAGGGGTGTGGGTTGGGGCCCAGGTGAGGCTGGCCAAGACAATTAATGCCATTGAGATGCATCTGAAGGAGCATTCAGGGCACCTGGCAGATGTCGGTACAGCATCGATGTACCTAGGGGAGGCTAGCCCAGATGTTTTAGAAGCACCAGACATTTTTGTGTCCATCTCCCCCTCCCTGACACATGGCACAGAAGAAAGTCACGGTTCCCTGGGATCTTCCCCTCCTGTGTGGTGATGCTAGGGGTGGATTTATGGGTCTGCTGTCTGGTGGGAGCCTTTGCTCGCAGCCCCCACTTCCAGGGAGGGACTCCAGGTCAAATGTGCTGCAGCAGACACCAGGATTTGGCCCCTGAGCACTGCACATGAGCAGGGAGAGCCCATTTGGGAATATCGAGGAATTCAAACTGGATCTGAGCTATATTTTATCTCATTGGAATGGGTTCGGAGGTGATGTAAGCACTCAGCGTGCTCGTACACTTGGGATCGGGACAAGATGCTGTTTATCGTGAGCTGACAAGTCAAGGAAGGATGCAAGGAAACGATCTGGGACTTCCCAAACAGGCCGTGCTGGACTGTGGGCTCAGACGTGACTGGAAGCTGCGAGGATTGATGGCCCCCATGCTGCTGTACGAGGCGCGAATGAATGAAATTCTGTTCCACTTACAAAGGAATGCCATTAATTCAAGGAGAGGTAGTCCAGATTTTTCTCCAATGTGATGAAAGCAGAATTTGGCCCTTGATCTTACAAAGAAAACGCCTGTCTAGCAAGTTTTGAGGCGCTTCTTTCCATTTCTCTTTTGATTTGATTACATTTTTCCCTACAGAAACCATTTTTTTTCCAGTACATGCAGAGAGGAAGGAAGGGAGAGAAGGGCAGAAGACCAGAGGGACGGGGAAGGTGATGAGCCGAGGGGAGATGTGCCCCGGGAGGAGAAGCCTCTCCCACGTCCAGGGAGATGCTGGGTGCAAAGCTCTGGGCTGGGAGGTCTCCAGACCCCTTTGGCTGGAAGTCATAAGCAAACCCCTGGTGTGACTGAAACTTTTTGGGGCAGGAAGGGCCCGGTGGGTCTGTGTTGGCTCACATTCCTCTTCCTGCAGAGTTTTGGGATGGAAGAAACCGGGGGAAGCAGGGGATGGAGGTGCCTGCAGGGTGACGCGCTCCCTGGGCTTGTGGTGGTTTGGAAGGGAGCACCACGGAGTAGAGGAGCCTGGGCAGGGGTCCCTGCTCCCTGGCTGTGCTGAAGGGGCTGTGCCGTCCCCAGAAGGCAGCGGGGAGCAGTGCCCTCGCTGAAGTCCTGCAGGCCCCCAGATGTGATGGGTCCTGCACCCCATGTGCATCCATTCGTCACACAGATGAGGTGCCACCTTGGGGTTCAGGGCTTCAGTCCCCACGAGTGGTTCCTGCTCAAGCTCTCCAGCCTGCAGCTTCACCTTCCGTAACTTTAGGGAACTTCACCTAATTCCCTAAATGAACCAGCGGTGCCTTTCCCTACGGAGCAGCTGGCTCGGAGATGCTTTGCTGTGCATCACCCAGAGCAGGGGCAGACCCTGGGCGCCCTGCTGAGCCGCACCAAATGCCACTGAGCATCACGTTGGGCATCTGAGTCCTGCTGGGGGCTGCTTCTCCCCACCAGCGGGACACAGTGGTGTACACGGCAATGTACAAGCAGAAGTAGCAGACTCATAAAGAAAAAAAAAAAAAAGAAAGAAGAGGCAATAATCCAGAATTTTGCTGATATAAACACAATACCAGCACTGAACAAAACTGGAAGAAGGCAAAAACATCCCAAAGACATAAAACATCAGGCCCCCTGGAGAACCTCCAGGCTACATGCGCCGAAATATGTCAGCCTCTGAGAAATGAGTGCTTAACCTCTTTTCAATCTCTTTGGCAGTCCAGTGGCCGAAGATTTATGGCAGGCTGTGGGCGAGGGATGTTCCCCAGCGCGTCCTGCCTCCTTAGATAGGGGTGAGAACACAGCAGGCGCCGGCTGAGTGCCCTGGTCCCATCCTGGTGTGACACAAGTTTCCTTTTTATGTTCCTGCGGCTCTCCCCATTGCACATGCCTGCACCCCTGCACCATCCTCTGCACCCACCAAGGTGATGGAGGCAGCGGGACCACAGGGTCCAGGTGCTGGGAGTTCCCCTCCGCTTGCCCCCCTCCTTCCCCAGCCCTAATTGCGGAGGTGCTGCGGGGACCGGCCAGACCCTGGGGTCAGGCTGAGCTCCGCCGGCCAGCCCTGCTCTGGAGACGGCGCTGATGCGTTCTGACAGGACTTAAGGACACCTGCTACTTTGGGAGATTTTTCTCTTTGGCCAGGGCGTGTTGACAGGGGCAGACATCACTCGAGGGTGTTGAGGAGGGAGATCTCCGAGAAGGTGTCAGGGAGGATTTTTGCCGGCTGCTTGCCCGGCGGCGAGTGATGGCACCGGGGCACGGCACGGCTCTCGTGGCACAGTTAGAGGGCCCAGCTCGCTTTTCCCAGCTTCTGTTATGAGCCCTGACTGTGTTCTTTTTAATGGCACTTTAAAGCCAATTAGTAGCTTTAATTTATGGAGACCACACACATGCCCAACCCTTGTGTTTATCCTGGATGACTTCCATCCTGGAGAATTTCTTGGCTTTCTGTCCATCCCCGGGATGCTTCCAGGACTCCGCCTTCCCCTGCCCAGCCCCGTGGCCCCAGGGGAGCCGAGCAGGATTCACGGCCAAGGGATCAAGAAGGGAATGGAGCTACCTCGCTTCCCACCCTCCTCCCCCCGCCACCCAGGGAAGCATCCCGAGCTGAGCGGGGATCGTGCTTCTGGCGCAGGGAGGGATTGGGGGGGCTGGGTTACTTCAAATTAAGCCAGAAAGACCCAGATTTGGTTCTGCTCCGTGGCTGCAGCACCCAGAAAGGCAAAATTATGTGTCAGCAGCAAGCTTCGTGGGCCGAGATTGGGCACCCTGGTAGATCTAGTGGCCTCGATGGATTTCCTCCAAATGGACACAAGAAAACAAAACTATCCACGCCATAGCTCTCCTGCTGGGCTCATCATCGGGGTGAGGCTGTGCAGGGAGGGCAGGTCGGAACCACACCACCTGGGCATGGCACAGCAGCCTGGGCTTCAGCAGGGAGCCCAGCGAGGGATGGAAGATGTTTCTCAGCCCGGGAACCACCATTCCATCCCAGGCTGCTGCAGAGCTCCCCTTGGAAGGTGCCTGGTGGAGGGATGCAGAGCCACGCTGGCCAGATCTCCCCACAGGCTTCCAGACATGATATATGTAGAGCTGCTGCTCTGCAGCGGTGGGAAACGAAGGCTGTTCTCAGCCTCCTTCCCCCTCCAGGCACCACCCGAGCTCCCCTTGGCGCCATTCACTTGACCCATGTGCAGCGTGTCTCAGCGGAGCAGCCAGCGGTTCAGGAGGCAAGGAAGATGCTTGCTGTCTCCCCAGACTGCTCCCCTGCCTCTCCAGGAGGTTTTCTCCAGGGCAGCATGGCGGGACCACATTGGGAGGGCTGGAACAGACATTGCTGCTCATCCAGAGCCTCCGTCTGTGCTTCCATCGGCAGCAGGCATGACAGAAATGTACCTGGCCTGGGGAGCTTTCACCACCCCGAGGCAGCTCACCTCTCTGCTTTCCCTCCTGCCTCGCTTTGCTCCAACGCCTGGGTGCCCACATGCGCCGAGCCTGGTTCTCACCACATCTGCTCCTCCAAAGAGCTGCGAGATCTCGGGCCCGGTCAGGGCTCCTCCATCCGTTCCAGCCTTGTCCGTGAGTCCCCTGGGGAGCTCGGGGAGGTCACGTAGTTGTTCCCAGCCATGGCAGCTGCCTGCTGGCGTGGTGTGAGACCCTCCCCGGGGGGTCCATCTTGGCTGCCCTCCTCCAAGGCTTCACCTCCAAGCACTGTCCAGCCCTGCGAGCCCTTCCCATGGGGTGGACCCTGCAAAATGCCCCGTGGTCTCATGTCCTACACCCAAACCAGCCCAACTCCAGCTCAGGAGGACACAGGGATGTGCCATGTAGGCTAGCCGTTAGCAGACATTGACGCTGTGCCATTTTGTGAGATTCACCTGCCTGCAGTCCACCCCACCCCATTATTTTAGTGAGATTTCAGCTACTTTATTGCATGTGCTCCTCGGGACCAAAGCCTGCTCATGGCCTCCCTGGCGTTGGGCTGGAGGAATACCGCCAGCCCCAGCTTTACGCCAAGGTTAGCCGAGCAAAGCCGGCCCCATGTGTGCTAATTGCTCGCAGGCTCATTACTGCCCTTCCTGCTTTTTGCTGTTTCCTTGGCCAGGCTGGAAGTCGGGTCCCAAGCAGGGAAAGCGCTGCAGGAATTGGAGCTGGCATCTCCCAGCCGGGGGCTGTTTTGGGGGATTTTATTCCACTGCCTCTGCTGGGTCTTTTTTTTTCCATCTCCATCAGTGAAATGAAGGCTTTCACGTGTCACCGAGCCCTCCGGACGGAGCTCAGGAGCTTGGCTGCTCAACAAGGGAGGGCATTTAGGCTTCTGGTGCCCCCCTTGGGGCACTGCTCCTCTCCCAGGCTGTCCCCAAATGGGGTCCGCTCCCCCTGTGGCAGTGGTGTCCCCTGTTGTGGTGTGGCAGTGCTGGATGGGGCAGTGCTGGGGACGTGAGGGATCCTCGGCTGTGGGTCACCAACCAGGCGGTCCTGTGCTGCACGCAAGGAAGAAAAGCTGCCTGGTGTTTTGGGGGGGTTCCTGCAGAATTAGGGGCTCCCAGAAACGGGAGGTGGTTGTCACACCTGGGCCGGGGAAGGGGCTGGGCTGGGAAACCAGGGGGCAGGGGACAAACAGCCCAACGTCCTGGGTCAGCAGCAGCGAGGATAAATAAATAATAATAATAAAAGCCCCCACGTAACAAATCAAACTGACCCTGTCTGTGAATGAAGGGAAAGAAAAGGCGTTTCCCTCCCTGGAAGTCTCGAGAGCTTCCAAAAATAGTCTCCAGCCCTGGCCAAGGCAGGGTTGGCTCGGCCGGCGCCAGCAGAGCGGCAGATCTGTGGTGCTTCCCTGCCCTCCTGCTCCTGCCCTGGGCAGGGAACAGGGATGGGAACCCCTGGGGCAGCGTGGGGGCTGGGACCATGCCCCAAATTTCAGTGCCTAGCTCCCTTCCAGCCCTCCTGAGGCAGCCCTAATGGGTTTCCCCTGTTTGCCCAGGAGCTTCCCATGCTGTGCTGGGGTCCTGCAATCATCGCACCAGCAGCTGGGGTCGGGAGGGTGCTGGGCTGGGGGTGCTGGGGGGCTTCTCCCAAGCTCCGCACGCCGTCGCTGCCCCCTCACCTGGCAGCCACCCGCAGCGATGGCAGAGCCAGGGAGGAGACCTCAAGCGGAGCAACAGGTCTGGGGATGGAAATTTGGGCTCAGCCCAAGGGACCTCAACACAATGTTCCTGGTGTGGCAGCACCCCGCAGGGGCAGCGGCGGTGAACCAGGAGATGGAGGGACAGGGCTGGAAATGCCCCGGAGCTGGTGGCCTCCCTGCTGCCCCGGCCGAAGGCACACGAAGGCACATCCCTCCCTCACCCGGCGTGCCGTGTCCAGCCAGTGTGTGCACGAGCGCTCACGTCCTCCAAGAGCCCCAGCCGGTGGCCAAAAGGCTCCAGATGTTGGAGGAGCTGTGCACAGCTGCTGGCCAGCAGAGGGGAAAAAGAAACAAAGAATTGACACCCTTTCCTTTCCTTTCCTTTCCTTTCCTTTCCTTTCCTTTCCTTTCC
>CM021784.1:1968104-1978244 GCA_011076525.1 Nettapus auritus
CCTTTCCTTTCCTTTCCTTTCCTTTCCTTTCCTTTCCTTTCCTTTCCCCATCCTTCTTGCCCCTTCCCCCTGCTGACCCCCGCACAGCAGCAGGACATCCCCGTGTCCCCTCCATCCTCCTCGTACATCCTCCTTGTTCCCAAACAACCAGGAACGAGGGACTGACACCTCCCTGGTGGCTCAAGGAAATCGCCCCCACACCTGTGCTGGGGCTACTCCCAACATCTGGCTCACTTTTCGGCGACCGCTTTCCCCTCTCAGCTCCTCCCGTGCTGCTCCCCAGGTGCTGCCAGGAGCAGAACCTGTCCCTAACCCCCTGCCACCTCCCCACGTGCTGCTGAGTCCCCCCAGACCGTGCCCTGTCCCACATCTTGTCCCAGGAAGGGCAGCTGGGCTCCACGTGCCTCCCAGCCAGCCCCAGCACCACCAGGGGAAGAGAAACTCCCCGAATAACGGATGGGAGCCCCGAGAGCCGGGCCCTGCCTGTTGGATGAGGGAAGGGAGCAGGAATGCCAGGTATTTCCTCCTGCTCCCAGCGCTACAGCAGCCCCAGGTGAGGGGAAGGGGCAGGGAAGGCACCAGCGCGGTTTCCCTGCGAGCACTGGCGAGCTCGGGGCAGGCTCCAGGACGGGGAGCAGGACGGTCTGCTGGGGTGATACGGATCTGAGGCTGTCAGCCCAAGCAGGAAAGGAAACAGAAAAAAGCCTGCATGAATTGCAGGAGGTTTTATTCCAAGATTAGATTGATCTAAAGCTTGCTGCAGTGTGGGAGCGGGGAAGGAAGGGAGCAGCCTCCGAGGGGGCCGCTGCTCACAGGCTCTCTATTTAAAATGAAGGCATTTCCTGGGCCATCATCCCAGGGAGGGGTTTGCAGAGGCACCAAACGTGAGGATCCCCAATTCCCCCAGCACAGCCTCCTCCTTGCCCGCAGCGGCCACCCCATGTGGGAGAAGCCCGGGAACGGAGAGGAGTCACCCTCGGAAGCAAAGGGGGGACGCAGGGGTGGGGAGAGCCTCGCTCCACGGAGTTGAATTCAGGTCACGGCCCCGCTGCCCCTTGCTTTTGTTTCTTCCTCCTCGCGTGGCTTGCGGCTGAAACCCTAACCCAGCTCAGCTGGACGGAGCGGGGCTGCCGAGCGCCGTCTTGGCGCGAACCCCGCGCTGGCTCCGCGTCGCCCCCGGCCATGCGTGCGCGGTGGAAAAGCACAGTAAAGCTTTCGCTTCCTACCCCGCTGCCATGTCCAGAGAGGTCTGCGGGAAGAGAGGGGGGTGTTGGAGGCTGGGGGTTCGCAGCGGGGTGGCGGGGGCAGGAGGGGAGCGGCGGGGAGTGTCCGTGCGCGCAGCCTGCATCTGGCTTTTGCACAGCCTCTGCTAATGTGAGGCTCGGCTTCGAGCACCAGCAACAACACGAGAGCCATCCATCCATCACGCCTACGGCTGCTGCAGAGTGTGGCTGGGGTGGGCTTCAGCCCACAAATGCCCCCTGGTTTTCTCAGGCCGGCATTTCCCAGTGCGAGGTGTGCAAACGCAGTGCTGCCCTGCGAAAAAAAACAACCAACCAACCAACCGACCGAAAAAAAACAAAATAGAGCAAAACAAGAGGAAAACCCCAAATTTAAAATCTGTTATTTTGCTTTTATCTCCTTCCTCCTTATGTTTGTTTTAGAAGGTAGCTGGCCATGCCAGCTATCCCCACATGGGAGCTTTGGGTTAAATTAACAGAAATGCCAGCTGCTTTCCATGAAGAACATTTTTTCTCAAGAATTTGCAGCTGAAGCTTGTGGCTTTGGGAAAAGCCCCCAACCCCTTCTGGCAGCTCTGCAGCCCAGGGCACCCTCGCTCCCCGGAGACACTCCTGAACCTGCAGGTGCTCCATGCATTGCGATGCCCCGCAGGGATGGAGTCGGAGCTCTTTGCCTTGGGGTCCTCAGCACGCAGAACCCAGCAGCTCCCCCACTTCAGCTCTCCCCAGCCTCATGCTTCACCGCTCAGCAATCCTCATTTTTATCCTTTCCCAGCCCTGCTTCTCCCTGCATGCCAGTTCTGCCCGCCGCGGGATGTGCCTGGTGTCTCCGTGCGTGCACCCAGCTCCTCCCCGTGGGGCAGAGCTCATGGGGCCAGATCCTGCGGCTCAGCCCCGTGGCTGCGCTCCCCTCCCCGGCCCCTCTGCCGGAGCCGCAGCCTGCCCTGTGTCCTGCTGCTATCCGATACTGCCGTCTCCGCTGTGGGCTCCTCAAAGACCTCTTTCCGCAGCTTGTCTCTTCCAATTTGGCTCTCCGGATGGTCCAGCCTCCTTCAGCTGGGACTCAGCGGGGGCTTGGCCACCTGGTTTGGCCCCTTGGAAGGGACAGGGAGCCCCTGGTGCACCCATCCTGCCTGGACCCCCAGACCCCGGCTCCTGCAGAGTATGGGGCCATCGGGGTGTCTGTGCTGGTCCCCACCTTTTTGGCATGAAGACCCTTTCCTCCCTGCAGCCAGGGTGCGTGGTGAGCAGAGCACCCCTTGTAAGCTGGTGCAGGGCCCCTCAGCAGGGACAGGATTAGGCCCCTGTTCCTTTGGCCTCTGGAGCACAGCACTGTTGGATGCCTGGTAATTTTACAGCCTGCTGAAGTGTTGTAATTAGGGTATTGAATCATTTGGCAGCAGAAAAAAAAAAAAAAAAAAGAGGATGCAAAGCAGAGGGGAGGGTGCTGGTGCTGCAGATGGACACGGAGGTCCAGGGGCGGTGGGAGCCCTGGGGACCAGATTCATGGGGCAAGGAGGGGGCTTCGCTGGGCACCCCAGCATCACGGTACTGCGAAGGGAGCAGGGAGGATGGGGACCTTCCCTGTGCTTCTGGGGGCAGGGAGGGATGGTCGTCTGGTTGTCTTTTTTTTTTTTTTTTTTTCCTAATAAAAATCAGGTACTTGCCAGGAAAAAAATAAAGCATATTTTCCGTTGTGTCTTGGCCATGGAAGTGGGGATGTGACAGCCATGGAAAAAGGGAGGGATTAGGAAATATCCCAGGAAGTAAATAAAGAAAAGCAGGGCTGGAGGTGGGGGGAAGACCCTGGAGCTGAACACAAGCCCCCCGCCACCACCACCCGAACCGAACGCTGCCCCTGAAGCCTCTGCGAGGCGTCGGGAAGAGGCTGCTCCGTGCAGCGTGGTGCCCCGCTGTGTGCTGGAATGAGAAGCACGCTCCTAACCACGGCGAGAGACTCTGGGAGCAATAAAACCCGGCTTCTCGGCCCTGTCCCCCCCTCCCCTTTTATCCATGTGCTGCATTTCCTACAATCTGGTTCCTTCTCTCCATCGAGCCCAGGTTTCACGTTCCCGGGCTGCGGTTTGAGAGGAGCAGTGGAAACTCCCTTGTGTGGAAAGGTGCCAAAGCCGGGGGGGTGCTGGAGGGGAAGGGGGAGAAGACGAGGGGCCGCTCTCGCTGGGGGTGTGGAGGCTCACAGGACCTGAAACCGCTGTGCTCTGCTCCGCACCATGCGGGTTCCTTGCATCCTCTGACCTGCCAGGGGCTGATGGGGATGGAACAGAGGCAGGACCCTTCGGGTGAACCCTGCCCTGGACTCCATAGGTGGCACCTCAGAGGGTCCCCCCACCCTGCGGCTCCACGGGTGATCCGCAGGACGGTGGGACTGGGGTCTGCTGGCACCCAGTCTCAGTGCCTCCATCCCCTGCCCGTCCACAGCCCTCGGGGTACTTCCCCGCCTGGCTGGGGACTGTCCCGTGGGGTTTGGGGTTACACCTGCAAGAGCCCCACAGCACCTCCCCTTCTTCTCACAGGGGCTGCACTGCAAAACAAGGAGAAGCACTGGGATCTCCAGCTTCTCCCTTCGCTGGGGAGCTTTGAAGCAATTTGGACAAAACCTTGAACACCAGGCTCTCTCGTCTGCCTCTCACTTTTGGCCATTTAATCCAGTGCCTGCATTTAATCCAGACCTAATCTTGGACGTTTAATACAGATGTTCCACATCCCCTCCTTGCCCTGCACCATCCTGGGGCTCCTTCACGCTCCTCAGCCTGCCTCTTGGCTCTGGGAAAGCCACTTTGACCCAGGGACTGCTTTCCAATTAGCAAAGAATTATTTCCAGCCCTTTGCAGCGCCAGAACAAGCAGGGCTCTTCTGATGGCTGCTCCCTTCGTGGCAGCTGCCGGGGCTTTGCTCCCTGACAGCCTTGCGAGGGACGAGGGTCCAGCTGCCGACCCGGGTCCGGCTGCCGGGTTTGTGGCTGGAATCAGCATCGCTGCTCCCCTGCCTGCTGGTGAGGTGTGCAGGGGTAGAGGAAGGGTCTTCACACTTTCTCCCACTCTTTTTTTTTAGTTCCCTTTCTTTGAGTGCTTCTCTGCAGCAAGGCAAAGGCATTGAGCAGGCACAGGGGGACAGCAGTGCTGGGAGGGACACGGCTGGGGGACACTCGCTGCCCTGCCCGGCTGGGGAGGAGGCAAGGATGCAAGAGGATGCTCCATGCAAAGAGGTTCCCCTGCCCTGCCCTGCCTGAAACGGGGCTCTTGAAGGACAGTTTTCAACTCACACTTGCTACAGTTTGCCAAAACCCCGTGGTTTTGGTCCCAGGAAGGCATGCAGAACAGTCCGGTGTGCCACGGGATGCACAGCGGGCTTCTGGAAACCACCGGGGTACAGGTGTCCCACGGCACCGTGACCTGCAGCCCGGGCACATCGGGGACATCTCTGGTGGTGGGATCAGCCGGGAGATGCAGGGCAGGACCAGGAGGGCAGTATGGAGCTGGCCATGTCTCATTAGGAATGAATTCCCCGTCGGGTTCTCAGTGGGAACCCGTTTCCATTACCCCCCACTGCCTGAGCGCGGCTCAGCCGGGCGAGGAGCGGGTGGTGCCGGCTCACCACAGCCCGTGTTCTCCTCTGATAAATTATCCAGCAAGAAAGAAAAATGAGTTTCTGGATTAGGTTCTGGCATGAATAAACACTCCTGCTTGATTTTGCCAGTCCTTCAGGAACTGCAACTATTTTCCCAGTGTCAAACGTTCAAGCAGGGAATGTACACAATGACAGCGATTATGTCAGATATTACAATGAGCAGAGCTCTGGGCTTTTGTTCCTAACAATATCTGCAAATCGGAATTTTAACTTCTTGCTCAGCTAGCTGGATTCCTCGTGCTGCAGCACTCTGAGGCCAGGCGCTGGGTCTGTGGGCAGGGAGCTACGTCCTGGCTGAGCACAGCCGGCGTCCTGCCGGCACCTTCGTGTGCACGAGGTACATCCCTGAGATGTGCCAGGCTGGGAGAGAGGCCTGGGGTGCCAGGGCTCCTGAGAACATCTCCCGTGGGTTGGGCAGTCCTGGCCTCATCTCTTCCTGCAGCTCTCCAGGACAAATAGCATAGCCCGAGCATCCCAGCAGAGGATGCAGTACTGCGTCCAGGAGGGATCACCCTTGCTCGCGTGAACGTTGCGGGCAGGGGAAAGCCTGGTGCTTGCAGAAACATCTCCTTTTTCCTCACTCCAGGCCTAGCTGCTGCTCTCCAGGGCTCCCAGTGACCAGGCAAGATCACAGGAGCACAGAAAAGCACCAGGTCCAGCAACTTCCCTGCTCCATCGAGAAAAAGATGACATCCACAGGCTGAGGGCTGGTGGGAAATAGCAAGGCGAATGCCAGCTGAAACTAATCTGATCCTCTGTTTTTTCTCCAAACCACTGTGTTTGTTCACAGGCTTTGTATGATAAAATTGGTGGAAAATCAGTGGCAATGTCGAGTGAGCCAAAGCAAAGAGAGGGGTAGGAAGGGTGTGAGAGAAAACAGCACCAGCAGATGCAGGGGAACCACGCGAGAAGGATGAGCACAGGAACTGCACTCAGTTCTTGAGCCCTTCTCCCCAGCAGCCTGCATTTCGGCTCCTTTTGAACAGGACTTTCCCATAAATGTCCATCCCTTTAATCTGTAAATTGAAAAAAAAAAAAAAAAAAAAGGAGAGATGGAAAATAAAGACCTTTTGTTTTCCAGGCTTGAAGCAGCTGGACAATGTCTCCCAAGATGATGGCTGCAAAGGTGAAGGAAGAGCAGGCACCAGCTTCACGTCAGCCCTGAGCAGGGTTTTGGGAGCCATTTCTCTCTCTTGCCCTTCTCCTTCCTGCAGCTTGTCGGGAGCTGCCCCTTTGGGATGCTTGTAGGGTGCAGGAGAGCACCTACAGCAAACGGGAAATGGGAAGGGTGTGAGGCTGCACAGTGCGAGAGTCTCCAAGCAAAAGAAAGAAAAGCAGAGAGCAAGGAGCATTCTTACAAACTTCTGACAGTTTTCAGTGTAGGTGTAACTGGTAACCTCACCTGTAATGCAAACAGCCTGCCACTTCCAGCTACGGGGCTCTCATGTCAGCTGCTTTTAGCTTTGCCAGACTAACCGCTTGGGCTTTCCTAGGCGAGCCGCACGTCAGCCAGACGAGCACTGCCATTTGCAAGGAGCAGGCTGAGGAAAATGAGGAGCGTTTTCTGCAAGAGACCTCGAGCAGCCTTCTGCTGCGGCGGGGGGACAGCTTCACACACAGTGTGTGTTCTGGTGCCCAGAAAGCAGCCAGGTTGTAACCTCTGGAAAGCTGCAGTCTGGTTAGCATAAATGGGAGCAAAAAGGAGAGACCGGATTTAAATTCATGTCTCTTATAGCTTGGTGCAAAAGGAAATGGGTACAGCTCCAGGGCACTGACAACGTTAATGCTGCACGGCCCCAGCCTCGTACAGAGAGCAGAGCTGCTCCTGGGGTGTGGCAAGGCAATGGCCAAAATCCCCCCGGCAGTCTCCTGCCCCAGCCCGAGCAGGGGTCTGCTTGCCTTCTGCTCGCCCTCCCCTCCAGGGACCCACATGCCAGGAGCGAGCCCAAACCGCACAGCGGCCGGAGTGCGGCGGCCTCCTCCCTGCCAGGAGCTTTTAGGGAGGCATTTGCAATAATCGGCCGCCTGGCTCTTGCCACTTGCCAGAAGAGCTTTTACCACATGGTCACGTGCAGATTTGTGGGTCAGACATGTCCAGGTACAGTTTAAAGCCCTCTGCTCTGCTCCTGGCGGAGTGGGGCCGTGCTCTCCATGCTGGGGCAGGCTTTTCCCCTGCAGCCGGGCAGGTGTGGGGCAAGAGCCCCAGTGCTTTCCTCCCAGAGGGTCAGGACTTGCTGGGGAGCGGCCACGGCTGGGGCCAGATGCTGACCCTTTGGGAGGAAAGCAGCAGACATGGGGTCCTCGGGGCTGGCATCCCAAAGCGGCAACAAAATCCCCCATCTTGTATGGGTTTCTCAACACCAGCCCTCCTCACTGCAGCTGGGATCTGTCCCACTCCAGCTCCACCCATCACTTAAGAACCTTGCAGATAGATCAAGAGCGAGGAAGGGAGTTTCCATCATTCCTCTGCTGGTCCAATTCTGACCTGCAAAAGAGTTGGGGCGGCCAAATCCCTCCTTGCTGCTGCTGCACGGGGTCTGCTATCGCCAGGCGAAGCCTCCCCAGCCCTCTGGGGAGGGACCTGCAGCATCCGGCACATGGCCTGGACAGCTCGGGGGGAGCCAGGATCGCAGCCACGATGCCAGAAAGAAATCACATGGCTCAAAAACTATGGAAGGAACAGGAGGCGAATGCTCCAGCCGGATCTTTCTCCTCGTCGAGAGCACCAAAGTCTCGGCACAGCAGAGGCTGCAAGAAAAGGCAGCAGAGGGGTGGAGGGTGCTGAGCACTCAGGCTGCGGAGGGGCAGTGAGAGGTGTAAGAAGAGGACTTTTAGGGGTGATGCAAAAGTTATAGGTGATGATGAAGGCCAGCTGGGGATCTCAATTGGGATGGGGCGGAGAGGAGATGGGGTGCTGTGCTGGGGCAGTGGGGCCACCAAGTACCTCCAGCCTAAGGATTGGGTGGGAGGGGAAGGGGAAGACTGCTCAGGGAGGGCAAGGGCAGCAGCACGGAGGTGGTTGGACTCTGACCCCCAGTTCAGAGAGGGGAACAAAGCCCATGGCTTGCTTCATTGTGCAGCACCTTGATGGCACAAACAACGAGTTTCATCCAGCCCTGGCCCTTCGGCACTTCTGCAGCATGCAGCACATGGGGGACTCCTCCCTGCGTGCAGAGATGGTCTGTAGGCAGGCTCCCATGAGCCAACAGCCTCCTGCCCTGACTGAGATTTCGGGTGCAGACTGCCTGATTCTCTTGATCCCAGGGGCTGCATGAAGCCTACAGAGACCTTGGAGTTTGAGGCCCGGTGAACCCTTCAGCTTTGCCCCCAGCCCTGCACCTGCCTTCAGCCCCAATCCTTCCCCTCGGTGCCCCCAAGCACCGGCGGGGAGGCACGGTGTGTGCATGGAGAGGAAACAGCCCTGCCCCGAGCAGGCAGAGGGGGATGCTTTATGAGAAGCAGTTACAGCCGTTCTTAGAGGACTTTGGCTCCGAGCCCCTCTGCCACATTCTTCGGAGAGATCATATCAAAAACTATTTTTACTAAAAATGTAGTGGTAACAGGCTCCAGATGTCTGTAGTTATGTAATAAGGTTTGTTTTAATGGAGCCCACTTCCAGATGTGCTGCTTGGACTCGAGGCATCTGCCTGGTCCTCTGCGGAGCAGGGGGAGCAGCCAGCCCCCGAGCCAGGCGAGATGCCCCCATCCTGGGGGCGGCATCTTCCCAGAGCATTGCTTTCCCTTCTCTTTTTTTTTTTTTTTTTTTTTTTTTTTTTTTTTTTTTTTTCCAGCACAGCTTTCACCATCCTTGGCAGCCGTCTTGGGTCCTGCATTTCGTTTCTGGAGGAGATCAGCGAGAAGGGTCACCGAGCACCAGCTTGTTCAGCAATGCATGAGAAAGAGGTGGGCAATGCTGGGGTGAGGAGCAATTCTTGGGAACACCACTGTGGGACTCACTGGGACTGCCTGTAAGCATCACACCGCCACCAGACAGATGGGGAGAAGTACATGTTTGGGGATCCACAATAACTGGGAACCAAGGAATTGATGAGCTGACCACGTCTGGCCTTCCCAGGACATGCTGGGGGCTTTCTCAACTGTGAGAAAAACCTGGACACCGTGGCTGCTAGGAGGAAGGAACCAGTCTGGGGTTTCCTTCGCCCTGGAAGTGGAGAGGGAAAATGGGAGGAGCTGAGGAAAGACACTGCCACCTTCCCACTGAGCCTGCAGGAACAGCCTGGAAAACGCCAAGGGGCCGAGTCCAAGGGACATGGTGCGATTTTGTGGGATGTGCGCCCATCCTGCAGGCAAAAGAGGTTCTTGCAGGGCTTGCTTGCAAAACACCAGCAGGCAGAGCAGTGATTTCCCACCCTCTTCTGTGTCTCTCCATCCACAGCAGGTGTAAATGCATCAGCCAGAGCTTTCGCGTAGCCATCTGGAGGTGTTCGGCCCATCCTCAAACCCAGATGGGGCTTGGTTGCTTTTCATTGCAACTCCTCCTCCCTATCCAGAGGCAAATTTCTGGCCCAGTTCCTACGTTGCCATCAATACCCACCAGCTCAGCCTTGGTTCATCTCGCCTGCTACAGACCCGCTTCCCTGGAGAGGCCACTGGAGGCGGGAGGGAAGGATTTTGGAGGCACTTTTGGACACGGTGGCTTCTGCTTCCCTCGGTGCAGTTCTGCAGGTTTGGTGGCCCCCTCTCTCCAGCCGGCCCCTGTTAATGGTGCTGCTAAGATTCAGCCTGCAATTAGCAAGAATTGGCTGCTCACCCCTTGGGCAGGAAGGGCTCCACGTAGGGGATGTGGGAGATATCTGCGTCCAAGCGGCCAGGGGGATGAGTGGTGCATGCTGAGCCGAGGGGGATTTGAATTCAAAGCACGCGGCTCCAAGCCACTGCTATTAGCATCTGCTAATAAAACGCTAAGACTTATTAAGCACCCAGGTCCAGGAGGGAGATTTAAGCAGGATGCACTTGGACTGGAGGCAAGAGGCTTAAGTGCTTTCCCGAGAGCACAGACATGCGAGCGGCCGGGCTCAGGCGGATTTGCAGCCTGCAGAGGGGATGGGGCCGAGCTCCCTGCCCAGGTCCTGCGCAGACACCGCTGACCTCCCAGGCCGGGATTTTCAAACAGGCAGAACTTCAGTGAGAAAAACTCCCTGGGGGGTTGCTCTGTCTCGACTTGAACCTCCCTACCATCAAAAAATAGAAAGGCTACGGTGCAAGGCAGGCTGCGGGTCCTTGTTCTGTG